>ML993852.1:0-52367 GCA_010093945.1 Delitschia confertaspora ATCC 74209
TGCTCGGGATCGGAGCTGATCGATTCCAGTGGAGGGTTGTTTAATCTGGCGAGAAGGACGTCCCCTTCTATGGCTCTTCTCGATCCGCCTAGCTGCTATCCAAATCTTTTCAATACTCTCCCTGATTTCTTCTGTGACCGGGTGGTTTGCAGTCACTGCTGCCCTCTAGACTTAAGTAAAAAATTCCCAGAATATCTTATTAAAACTGCATATCCCCAATCAAAACTTCTGAGTACAGAAAAAAAGGAAATAGTCACAGATAGCATTCTTATCAACTTTTTCAGGAGAAGATCAATCTAAGTTGAAGCCAAAGTTCGAATACCACTTCGGAAATAAAAGACGAAGTAAAGAGTCTATTTTTTAGGGCAGATTTTCCATATCTGCTCTCCTTTGTATGGGGTAATTGAGGATAAGTTTACTTTATAAAATACTTAAGTACACCTTGTAGAGACACGTAGCGTTGGCGGGTAGGGCATAGATTAAAGAACCCTAATAGAACACTAACTAAGGGAACACTTTAAGCCTAAAAGGTAAAGTGCCACTGGTAGCTAGAGGGATTGTTGCTGTACAGGCATAGTAGGAGAGAGAGACAAGTATACAAGTGTACCCCAAAATAGTATCCGCATTGTGCAACGTGAAGCTAGTGGATATTATTGGGAAGTGATAGACGTTGAGGCAAGGCATTTACGCGATTGCGAGGATATTTTGACAGGGAAAAAGCAACGAGATCAAGTGCTTAGAACCTACATATCATTCTTATACTTTTGTTCATTTAACCATCTACTTATGCACCATACCAAAGAAGAATCAGATTATTCATGTCAGATAGTCACCTCTTCGCCCTATGAAACCTTCATAGTGAAGAAGCAATGGAGAGTGAAGAAAGCCTCTCCAAAATGCAGAGAGATGAAAGGAAAACACCACACGCTTAAGCCTGGATAGCCCGGCCCAGAGCGCCACCAGTGAACTGCTGATTCCGTCCACCACCACGGCCAAGTCCACCCCTACCACGGCCACCTCTGCCACCCCGACCCCCTCGTCCACCTTGACCGCCTTGCCTCTCAAAGGCGTTGGCAGTACCTTGTGTCCTCTGCTCAAGCGTCTTCTCATTCGCCTCGATCAAACCGCTCGCCTTGTCACTCAAGCTAAGGGCCAAGCTCTGCAGCCTAGACAGCTCAACGCCCTTGCGGAAGATGATAGCGCTGTTGACCTGGTCCAGAGCAGCAGCAAGCTCCTCATGCGAAATCATCTTGCTAACGATAGCGGCGACCTTACGCTCAGGAAGCTCGAACATGGTGGCCAGAGACTTAACAGAGAGGGTATCGTAGAAGGGAGCGTATGTGAAGAGATACGTCCTGAGACCCTCCTCCTGGATCTGTGCAGAGAGCATCTCCTTGATCTTCTCCGAATTGGCCATCAACTCCCAGATTTTGATCGAGTTGATGAAATCCGCAGACTTCTTCCACTCGCCAGCGGAAAGAGCCTTGGACGCCTGCATAACGTGGTCGCGGGTGTTCTCAGGAGGACCAGTGAAAATTTGACGCTCATGGTACTCTAACAGACGGCGGTAGGTTTTGCTGATGACGCGTTTCCGGATATCGGGCGATGATCCGATTTGTGCGAGAAGAGGGATTTCGAGAAGCATGGAGCAAGTCAGGTACACGCACTCCAGCAACTCCAGATTGATGTGCATATGGAAAGGGAGTTGGCGCTGACGCTCGAGCCTCTCCTGTTCCGGAGAGATTTGAGAGTAACGCTGCATCTGCAAACCCTGGGCCAAAAGTTCCTTCTGCCTGTTGCTGCCGCAGATTTCCTGAAGGGATGTCTGTGCCTCATACACGAGACCGGCACGGAAAGCGCAGAGACCGACCTGGACGAGAGCACGGTTGAACAGAATCTGTGTGTTGACATCAAAGTTGTTGATTGTCTCCTGAAGATGGGACATGAGCATCATGTCACGGGCCTTGTAGTAGTGGTCGTGCAGGGCCATGAAGTAGACCTGGCACAGCATCGCTCGTGCGCGGATAATGCCTTCGCTGTGTTGGAAGAGGTAGGTGCAGAGAGTCTGGACAAGAGATGTGGTATCGTTGGAGATAGAGCGTGGGGTGATTGTGGAGTTCAGACCTTCCGGAATGGCTTTCCAGGTGTTGGATTCGAGAATAGTGACGACTTGAGAAGGCTACGAAGATTTAGTAAGTGAAGATGTAAGGAGTTACGCCAGGCATACCTTGAAGTAGACGTGTTCCAAGCGGCGCATAACGATACGGTTCAAGCTGTCTTGTGACTGATCGAGCGCGGGGTTCTTCTTCAACCTCTCGACATACACCATAGCGCGGACAAGAGTGGAGTAAAGAGCACCCTCATCGGACAACCGCTCAACGTATTCAGCAGTATGGGGATCGATGTGCTGTAGGGATCGGGTGAGTTCGTCATCGAGCCTCTCTACGAAAGAGACGACGCTTCCAGGAATGCGGAAGATCTCTCCGGGAGTGATGGTTGGCATCTTCTCGTCATCTTCCCACTCTTCGGCATTTTCGATGACGACAATCTCCTGGGTGCCTTCGAGGATGTTCAGGAGTGCGGCAAATTCGGTCTCAGCCCTATGAAATATCAGCATAAGCCTCAGCATCATCCATGATCCTACTCACAGTTTCCACTGCTCTGCAGCCATCTGATTACCAGTACCCGAAGTCAAATCAAACCGGGTGGAAATAAGAGTCTGGAGCACGCGGATCTTCTGGTAGTCGGTAGCAGCCACATCGAGCAGCCTCTCCAACACCCTGATTTGCTCCAAACGGTCGGTGTTCTTCCTGCCTCTTGCCTCGACAATTGTGCGGATGTGCTTGAGAATGCTTTCGGGAGTGTACTGCATAGCCTTACCACCTGCACCAACCATTGTGAATCCATCATCGTCCGCAGTCTCGACGGCCGATCCTATATCCATGACAGTCCTCTTGGGCTTTTTAATGGAGACTGGGGCTTCCTCGAAAATCTGCTCGCGCATGAATGCGTCCTTATCCGCCTTGTATGCATCGATGTCCTTTGTGTAGTCCTTGTTGTTCTTCCTTATTTTTTGGCGGACGGCGTTGAAACCACGGGTATTGATAGCGTTCATTTTCTTCGGGGTAACCTTCTGCTTCTCAAGAGTCTCCAGCATGAAATTCTCAAGGTCGGCGATGGCCTTGATATAGAGTTTGGGCGTCTTTCCATCGTTCTGCTTGATCAGAGCCGGGATTTGACGATTCAAGTTCTCAAACTCTGTAATAGATCCACGTTAGTACAACCTTTCCATCTCACCATCTGTCTTCCCCAAAACCCATTGAAAAACGTACCAGTAGAAATAACAGCCCAGTCGTTGATTTTTTCGGCATTCTCGATTAACCTTATCGTGCCCTCCAGCGCCTCAAACCGCTTATCCTTTCCACTCTTCAACTGCCTCCCGCCTTCCTCTTCCTCCTCGCTCTCGTCCTCATCGGCATCGCGCAAGAACTTGTTGGCACCGGTTGCGCCATCGTCGTCGCTGGAATCCTCATCAGAGTCTTCATCAGACTCCTCCTCAGAAGACTCCTCCGCAGACTGCTCCTCCTCCTCTTCGCTGTAGAGCTCCTCCTCGCTGGACTCCTCGCTGGAGCTGTCGCTCGCGGTGAAAAAGCGAGACATGGTGGAGGATTCGGTGAGTGTTTCGTTCAGTGAGAAGGGTGGGGTGATGGCTGGGTATGTCCTCTTGGGGCCAAAATTTGGGGACGTCGTTAGTTTTTTGAGAAACGCAGGCGGGGACGAGTGCGGACAAGCGAGGCCTTGGCACGAACTCAAAGCGGTCAGATAAAGTCCGTGCACCGTCTTTCACATCTAACGTCTTTGTTCGGTTCAGATCAAATTTGGCTACTATTGTTCATATTGTCATTATGCTGCTATTTAGTGGAAGGACCAGGCCTTCAGCGGTGCCCTTAGACTTCTCGTGAGAGACCTCGAAGAACTATTCATATCTTACGACCCGTGCTATGAACTTGGACTTCTTCAATCAACTCTGAGAAGACTCTCTCTTCTGCTATACAACAAATACCACTAGGAACATGTCTCTCGCTTTAGAACCGCACTGCGACTGTACAGGAGGAAGACTAGGAGAAACAAAAATTGACAATGAAAAAACGCCCCCATCAGCCAATCCCCTGGCGATGAGCATCACATTCTGTGTTTCATAGGAATACTAAAGTACAAGGTTCCGACCTGGTGACGTTTTTGTTCCCACTCCCACATGCCTACGAACTCTGATGAACCCTTCTTATAGGAAAACTCGATCGCCATCGCAGAGGAAAGTTTGGGAGGTTTGGCGCTATCGGGATGCTTTCATTGACAGGGGGATAACCGCCGATTATTGTGTTGCGGTACCTATGCTGAGAATATTGAAACCATACGCCTCTTTCTGCATCCGTTCACGCTCTGCTGGAATGTCAAAAATACCGTGCAGTTTGAGCCCCCAATGCCTACCATCTGTTCTACATAACGGGCGGGCCACTCCGACCTCATGATACATGTCGCTGATCTGATGCTGGAAGAATCTCTCATCCCCTAAACAACGACGCCAGGACCTATGGTTAAATAGAAGGAAATCCATCCACGGCCCTGCAATTAATTCGGAGCTGTCGAGGGTCCGCCGACATCTCCAGAAACGTGTGCACTAACTGAATGACTTGAAGCTTAGGAGCTTACTATCATTGCCAATGCGCTTGATTCATAAACCCTTCTTCAAGAGTTCTGTCCTCGAGATTCCTGATGAAATCACGGTTGTTGTTTCTTCCATGCTGTCCTACCCTGCTTCCTCTCCGCCTAGCGCTATTGGTCGAAGCATCGGGCGCGCCATCGGGAGGTGGTGGATAGTAAGCAGGACTTGGTTGGAGACGAATTGGCGCACTTGGATCCAAATGGCTAATTACCCGCTGTAAAGCTGCAGGGATGCCACTTTGTTGCCCTTGGTCCATGGTAGATGCCCGTTGTCTGCCAGCTCTCGTTGTCGCTTGCGCGTAGAGATTCGATGGTTGCTGTTGGCTATAACGTGGAGTCTGGTTAGGCGTCATCATGTTCATCTGTTGTCCATGTTGTCCATACGTAGGTTGAGCTGGGTACGGTGGAGGTGCGCTTTGGTGACTGGGACTGTACATGTTGTTGTACATGCTTGGGGTCTGTCCATGAGGGCTCTGAGCATACTGGCTCATCTGCATGTTGGCGTATGCAGCACTCTGAGCCTGAGCTTGAGCCTGAGCCTGAGCCTGAGCCTGAGCCTGAGCCTGAGCTTGAGCTTGAGCCTGAGCCTGAGCTTGCGCTGCCGCCTGTTGGGCTCTCTGCTTGCTCACAGCTTCGGCGCGCTGCTGCTCCTGCACACCCGGCGCAGGCGACCTGCTTGATCCCGACCTAAGGGTCATGGGTGGCACAAACGGCCCGGTAAATTTCTGCTGCGTAATAAACGGATGCAATTTGGCTTGGTTTGGTGTCCACCTCTCGAGGGGATTGAGGTTCAAAAGACCTTGAGCAAAATCAATGAAAGAGGTACGATTTGCCATTTCTGGAACTTGTTAGCCAACTATCCTAACTTCGAGAGAGCACACTTGACTTACCTCGTTCAATTTCAGCGGGTTTCATGTTCTTTCTCGGCATGGGATAATTCTTAATAATGTCGGGCAAAGTGGTGGCCGAGAAATACTTCTTGCTTGGCTGCTCCTTCGTCCCATGTTCTCTTGAGTATTGCTCCATGCTCTTCAGTCGGTATGTTCTCCGGCCATACTCATCGAGGACCTTTTCGTAGAATTCCCCGGATTGTTTGCCCATTTCCAGCATCCAGGTGGGGGGTAGACCGAGCATTTCAGTAATCCGTGACACTTGGTTATACTCCGAGGAACCAGGGAAGAGAGGCAATCCCAGAAATAGCTCAACAACAATGCAGCCCAATGACCACATGTCAATCGCTGCCGAGTAGGGTAGGCCAAGTAGCACCTCAGGTGACCTGTAAAATCTTGACTGAATGTACGTATAGACCGTCTGTCGTTCATCACAGGCAGAACCAAAATCAATGATCTTGATGATCGGGCTCTCCAGGCTGTATTTGGGTTAGCAACCTTCATGCACGTAGCGATGGCTTTCTTACTTCTTGAGCAAAATATTCTCGGGTTTGAGATCACAATGGATCAACTTAGCCTTCCCCAAAAGGGACAAACCGGTGATCAATTGTTGAGCGAAGACGCGGACCAGCGTCGTACTCAAGCCGCGGAACTGATTCTGTTTGATCAGCTCATACAAGTTGACACTCAGCAACTCGAAAACCAGACAAAGATGCTGCCTATGGATGAACGTATCTTTCAGTCTCAGAAGATGGTGATCGTCGTTCTTATCCATTTGCTTGTTTAGCTGCAAATATATTAGCAAAAAGTCAGATATGTTAAGACGTCCACTTACAAGATCAAGGACCGAAACTTCCATCATGCTTTGGTTAAAATATGCGGTTCGGTTTTTAATGACCTTCACAGCAACCACCTCCTGCGTCTTGAGATTTTGGCATTTCACGACTTGTCCAAACGTACCCTGGCCGAGTACATCCAAGATTAAATATCGATTTCTAGGCAATGTATTAGCCCTAGAGCGGTGGGAATTGTAGTTTGAAACATACTTATGGCCAGACTCCTCAGATCCCAATATATCATTGACGTAGAGGATATAATCACTATCTTCATTGTCGTACCCATCATTCTTGACACCCTTGCTCGGCTTCGTAAGGACTCTGCGCGGGTTGCGGGATGATTCGTACTTGAAGCCCGGATTGCATATTCTGTACGTAGAAGGGAGATACATTGTCAACGCTTGCAGAGGCTAAATCACAACCGGTCAGCAATCCATGCTCACCAACAACTTGATCCGACTCACACTTATGAATCCGCCCTCAGGATTCGCACGGCGGAAAGGCGGCTGCGCGTTGATCTTGGGCTGGAGTTCCGCGGTATTGTTGCACTTCTCGAATTGCGGTACAGTTCCTCGCCCGATTGAAGGCAGCTGCGGGGGATTTGGATTCGCAGTCCGGGGTGACCGAGCGTCTCTGTTGTAGACAGCGTTGAGCTGCGCCGTCGCTGACTGTGGATAGTAATTATCGGGACTCATGTTCGACTGTATGGGTGGTAGTTGAGGGGCATGCGGCCGCGATGCTGGACGAGTTAGTCAGTCGCAGACGTGGCCATCACGAGATAATAGAGACGCTGTACCTGGAGGAGAGTAGTAACTCTGTGCTGGCGATATGTATGGGTTATTCCTCGTTGGTGAGGCTCGATTGCTCTGCGTTTGTGGGGTAAAGCTAGCGTAGTTCTGCCCACCCTGTTGCGCAGTATTCGTATACGGAGACGTTGGAGAGAGGTTCATCGGAGAGTAACGCCTTGCCGCACTGGATTCCTCCTGCTGAAGAAATTGCTGGGACTGTCGGTGTTGATGATTTGGGCGTGAGGCGTACTTGGGCGGCTTGTTGTACTGGTCGGCATCTTCCATGGCTACGTCCCCGTCTCCGTCATTGAAGTCATGGCCCGGATTATGCGGCTCATCTTGTGATGAGAGAGCGATAGATCCGGATCGAGAGCCACCCTGGGGGGACATATAGGGCTCGTGCTTCATTGTCGTGGGGATGTTTGTGTCCCTTTGTGATTGCTGGGGAGTTGTCATGGTATGCGGGGCGTATCGCGCCTGGCGGTTCGCGGAAGGAGTTTCAGAGTAGGGAGACCACTGGACATCCATGACGCTCTAGAGATCTTTGTAGGAGGGGGTCAGAGCGAGTTACGGATTTGGTGCGCAGCCGATTCAGCTGGGAGACGCCGGCTAATGCGAGGCGGGCATGCCGTATCAGTCGTGAGCAGGAGAGTGTCAAGGAGGAAGTAAGCGAGCGGATGGAGGGTAGACTACCAGTTAAGGTCGTTCACCGAAGAGCCGACTCTGGTAAATTTGGGTGCAGCAGGACTCGAGGTTGGCGATGAGCGATGAGTTGTCGTGAGAGGTTGGCGGAGCCCCTCGCTCGTCACTTCATAGACCGACCGGACCGTGACAAGGGCCGCAGGGTCTAGACAAATAAGATACCTCCGGGAAGGGGGAGGGCAAAGATGGCGAGCTGCAATGAATAGGAGGAACGTGGCAACGACGTAGGAGTAAACGGGGAGAAGAAACGTAAGAATGTTCGGTGGTGCAGGCTGGCTGAGGTGATGCGATTAGACGGCTTGTGGTTTCCACTAGCGACGACATAGACGAGCCCGCTGTGACAACCAGCGCCCGAAGCAATCAGTGAATAGCATGTGCTAATATAAAGACCAATGCCCGATCTATAGATTAACTTCAGTTTCTTTTTTCTCTTCAGATACCACTTCAACAGACCCACCATCTATCTGAATTCATAATCTTCACCATGTGAGAGCAAGCCACACAAGCGATACCCGCCCAACCTGTGAACTGCTGCGCCACATCCATCTTCGGACACGCATTTACAACAGCTTCATGGTCCGTTCGCAGGAAGACATGAACAGGACGCCAAACAGCCATGTCCGTTGAGAGTCAACATTTCTTCATGAATCATCATAGAGCGAAATTGGTTCATTTTCTCTCTACCCAAGTCTCAAACGTACAACTACATTAACACCCAATTACCCGCTCTTCCACAGACCTCACTCCTAGCGCCTCGCACCACAGTCACTCCGCTCCCGAGAGAATGGCGTCTGCGCACCGTCTCGCAACATCAACTTCGGAGAAATGTAGAAATTGGGTTCTTCTGTGTATCAGGCTTATGCCAATAAGATTGTATCCAAGTATTACACAGTATGCTCTGAACGAATGAAACCTGGGAGGTTCTGTTTCCCTCCATCCCTCTCTCCGGAGCTTCTAATTTCTAGAATTGCCGTACATCCAAAAACGGTATCGCAAAAAACATGAATCGAAATGGTAGAAATGAGTTTTTAAAAGAAAAGAGACCAACCATAAGGCGGACTCTGTTTGGACCGAAGCCAACACGCGCATGCAAACGGTAATTGAGATGAACAACCTCCGCTCCGAACCGCGAACCTGTATGAGGTAGTCTTACTCTTTTACAAACGACGTCCTCCTCATTCTCCGATTCGTCAGTACAACAATCACTCCTACTGACCCTTGAAAATAGACTTGACCATTTGACCTCCCCTCGCGGCCAAAATAGAAAGCAGGGTGTCACTCAACTGTGTCACGTGTCAGGATGTTGTTCACTACCGGAAATTAGATGATTAGGGAAACTCACGCCATGTGACTTCTCACAACATCCCTGCAACCAGATTCCAGCATCGTCGCTGACGCTCTGCTTATCAAACTGGACCTTGTATTCCCTTGAAACCTGCCACTCGCCGTTGGCCTCCTCGCCGCCTGAGCGGAGGTTCTTCGCATCGCCAAGCAGCGTCTCGTGAAAATCACGCTTGTAGCCGGTTGCGACAAAAACCACGTCTACGTCCAACACCTCTTCTTTGTCAGAGGCGTTTGGTACACCCGAAAGGTATTTGGGACTCGAGTCTTGAAGGCGTAGCCGGATGCCGTCCGCAATTACGGGCGAGTTCTCAACATCCAGGATGCTCCGGTATGGCAAGATGCGATGAGGCCATTGTTGTTCAGCCTCAGGTGACTGGCCGTATTTGATCTTCTGCAAATAAAGACCCTCGTAAATCCGCTCGATCAAATTCAGGCGGACGACGCCGTAGTTGGTATTTTTGTCGAGGGCGAGGGTTTGGGCACGGAGCTCGGGAGAGCGGTTATAAGTGCAGTCCACACGAGATGGATTGAAGATCTCGTTCACACTGTACGCAGTCAGACATGTGTGCCCGATGTATAGAAACGTACGGCAGACTGGGAACTTACAAAGGAGAGTCGTCACTTGGTTTCAGTGCACCGCTTCTTATGAGGAGCCGGGTATGTGCATTGGGATAATTTGAGTTGACATAATCAAAGATTTCCGCGGCGCTCTGACCGCTGCCTACGACCGCAACTCTGTAGGGATGCAGAGGGTTGCTGAAAAGTCTCTTGCTCATGTGAATGAACTGAGAAGAGTGTAGTACCCTGGGATGCTGTTGAGGGAATGGCTTGGGGATGTTCGGACGTCCGCCTGCTGCAATTACGACATGCTTGGTCCTCCGCGACTGGAGAACTCCCGTCTTGTTATCCCTTGACATAACAACAAAGGTCTCAATTTTCTCACTACCGCTCGAAGACTTCTCTGGCACAATCCGGACAACTTCTTGATTGTAATCCACCACATCGTCGAACCAGCGAGCACACCACCGCATATAGTCTTCATACTCGACTCTTGCCGGCAAGAAGGTGTCGAGATTCATAAAATCAATCAGCCTCTGGTTCTTGTGTAAGTAATTGATAAAAGTGAACTCGCTGCGCGGGTTCCGCATGGTCGCCATATCCTTCATGAAACTGATTTGCATATGTGCGCCAGGTATCAACATTCCCGAGTGCCAAGCAAACTGAGGCTGTTTTTCGAGAAAGGCAACCTTGGGAGCACGTCTCCGAAGGTCGGGCAGGTCCAATGATGGGTCGACGCCGTCTACTGCATCATGAAGCGCCACGGCTATCGCCAGTGATGCTGGACCGAATCCAACACACACCAAGTCATGCAGCTCATCTTCTGGGGTATGCCTTAGATGAGACCTGTTCTCGGCCGGACGAGGACCGTCCGTATTGCCGTTCAGATGGTGATAGCCATTGGTGGTTGGCTGTGGCTCTTGAACAGCGGGAGAGACGCCGTTCTGAGGCTCCGCAAGGAAATCGGCGTGAGGCGTCATTACGTGGCGATGATGATGATGATGATGATGATGTATGGAAGCTATATGAAGCTGGAAAGAACTTGATATATGTAAGCTCGCGAATTGAGTTGCGCGACAGGAATTGATTGCTCACTGATTGCTAGATGTGCCACGAAGGCTGTAGGACGAGACAAGATAAGATGTACAGCTTCAGTATATGCGACAATTGTCTGGTCGCTGTATATACGCAATTAGCCTCGATACAACCTTCAAGATCTAGAAATCAGTGGCTTGATTGGGCAGTAGCCGCGATGACGCACTGCACTTCGAAATAAGGACTTAAGGGCTTCAAGCTTCAATGGGCATTGTAAAGTGTAGGGAATTGTTCTTACAGATACCAGATGGAAGGTTCCAAGAGAGAAATTCAAGCAGTTCCCGTCCGGATTAGTCGTTCGCTCGATGGTGGGTATCGGCCATTATGAATGAAGCTTGAGAGCGTGCACTACTCTTTTGACCGACCGGTTGCATCCGTCCTGCTTGCTTGGCCAGCGGGACGGTGACTGGAAAGTATGGAAAGCTTTCTTCACTAATGCCGGGCTGGAGTGAGCATGGTGTGAACAATTACTCGCCCATGACATCGTCCTGCCCAACTGTCCACCTCTTTTCTTCCTGTACTGCAGCGGAGCGGAGCCTGCACAAACAACGTCAGGGATCTTCATCTAATCTCCGAATCAGATAACAACCTCAGACTATGAAATCAGGCAAGCTCGGACCCAGGCAGCGGTCGAGGGAGGTTGTGAGGGGTCATGTTGCAGGAGCAAATTTTCCAAATGTGCCCCGCAAAGATGGTGCAGCGGCCCAGCAAAAGCAAAAAAAAAAAAGAAGCAAAACAGGGCGGTTTCAGGGGTGCTGAAAAGGCGTGGCTTGAAGTGCGGGATGTGAATTGCATGGATACGCCCGCCCTCTCTATGCAAGATATTCTTGGCAGGCCAGCTTGGCAGAGCTGATTGATTTTATCAGATCATCAGATAAAATTTCCATCTGATAAAAAGTTTGCGGCTGGCCGAACTTCGGACGTACTGCGACTTCACTTCCATGCGTCCCAGCCCCCTTCCCCCCCCCCCCCAAAACCTTCGTGGACCCTCCACCATGCGCGGGCTAATAATGTACCACACTTCTGTTGGAATTAACTGAGACACACCGCCGATCGCGGCTTTTATCAGATGGTTGGGGAACGCTTTGTGACGCACTGGGCGTCGGCGAGGAACCTCGAATAGTGTGCCGGGAGCCGAGACCGAAAGCCAGTATAGTTTGCATAAATGGTGGTTTCGCTGTTTCGCTTTAGGCACTGAGTCACTTGAAGTAGTATATACTAAGTAGCTATTCTGAGTGCGCAACCTCGGCTGGGTAATATGTCTGTTCCTAGGAAGCATGAGGAATTTAGAGAAATGCATGTGAGAAAATCGCTTATGGGAATGGACTAGAGTGATGCTGTATGCACGGAGGCTTTGCTGCTTTCAGAGATGATTAAGAATTATGAATCTGGAGACATGTCTTGAGAGAGTGTGTATGGTCCCATTGCCGTGGGAGAGAATTATAGAAGTCTCTTATGAAGGTTAAGATGAAGCAAAGTTAAAGCTGTTAGATAAGAGAGCCAGAAATATCATGCGGTCATTAAATAGAAAAGAACACTCGACAGTTTATTTGTCATCACCAATGACTCAACCCAGCTCCTGAGCTCCCACCATGCCCGAGTACACTCCTCCCATAGCAACCAACTCGTCATGTTTGCCTTCCTCAACAATCTTCCCTCCGTCGAACACATAGATCCGATCAGCATGCTGGACACTGGCTAAGCGATGAGCAATCATAATCGTAGTTCGACCCGATGAGGCAGCAGCAATAGCTGAGCGGACCTCTTTTTCCGTATTGGCATCCAGTTGTGAAGTAGCTTCATCCAGAAGAAGGATCTCCGGATCACGGATGAGCGCCCTTGCAATGGCAAGACGTTGCCGCTGGCCTCCCGAGAACCTGTTGCCATGAGCACCGCATTCGGTATTGTAGCCTTCCGGAAGACCCATGATGAAGTCGTGAAGCCCGCACTTCTTCGCCACCTTGATAACCTCGTCCAGGCCGACAGTGGCACCTGGTCGTGCTCCTAAACAGATGTTGAATTGGATGGAGCCAGGAAATAGATCCGGTTCTTGTTCGACCAGGGCAAGACGGGCTCGGTGTTCTTGGACTGGGACTGATCGAACGTCCTTTCCGTCAAGGAGAACAACTCCAGAGGTTGGATCAAAGAACCGTTCAATCAGATTGATACAAGAGGACTTCCCGGCTCCTGAACGCCCGACAAAGGCGGCGTAGTGTCCTGACTGGATTGACAGCGAAACGTTGTTGAGTGCTGGAACATTCGGCCGCGTCTTGTAATACAGGCTGACGTCTCGGAACTCCAGCCGACCGTTATTTCTGCTGCAGGGTTGCTGAGGGCTGAGCTCGATATCCTTTTCGGACGTGTTGCTCGAAGAGAGCGCCGATGGTGGGTCGCAGATGATAGAGGGCTTCTCGTCGTGGAGATCAAATACGCTCCGAGCAGCTGTCTTTGCGCGAGTGATCTCCGGCGCGAGACTGAACATCTGACCTGCAGCTTGTGCTGAGAAGAGGAGAGCAGGAAGGACGATGAAGAAATCTCTCTGACTATATCTCCCTTCGCGTACATTTCTGGCACCCCTGAGGTTGTTAGCGAATTTGGTGTTTGACAGAGAGAATATAACACTTACCACCAGTAAGCCAGAGCATATACAAAGTAAGTAACGGACAACGAGAATGCGAGCAAAACGTTCCCCCAAGTGATGAACTTGAGGCTCTCTTCATAGGGCTTTTGGACCGCTTCTCGATACAGCCTCAGGACATCATGCTCCCGACCGAGGGCCGCAACAGTCTGAATAGCTGAACATGCTTCCGATGCCAACGCAGCAGCACCATTGTATGCAGTTTGATGCCGTTCCTCCGCTTTGGCCAGAATGCGAAGACGAAAGAACCCAGCCGCAAGCATGACTGGCACTGCTGAGAGTAGGACAACAGCAATCCTCCAGGCCATGACGTGGGCCAGGATAATGCCGCCGAGCATGGAAGCTGTGATTGAGAAGATTGTCCCCAGAATAATACCGGAAAGCCCACTGATGGATCCACTATCCATGTTAAGCTTCGACATCAGTGCATGGTGGGAATGGTCAGGCTTGGAAAACCACTCCATGTCCTGCGACATGATTGTTCGAAACGAGATGTCTCTAACCCGAAGGACAAGGTTTTCGGAAACAACACCAAATGCTCCTCCACCGCAAGCATGAGCTAAGAGAGCTATGAGAGAGAGGATGAAGAACATTAAACAAAAAAGATCGACTCTATCGTTCAATTTCTTGGATATCGTGTTGTCGTTCAAGAGTTCGACAAGATTGCCAAACACCACAGCCTCTCCGACAATGACACCCCCACTGACAATTGACGAAAGCAGACCGATTGCAATGACGGGAATTTCGGGTCGGCTCAAGGAGAGACACCGCCGAATGAGAGTCGCGGCGCTCTTTTGCGAAGGTTTGGCCTCTGCAGGAGTAGCGGTGGCTTCAAGCGCAGCTTTTGTCTCTTCCTTCGCAGGTTCGTCTTTAGCGGTCGACAGGTTGCTGGAAATAACAGAAGAAGATGATGTCGACAAGGGCATCTTTTTCTCAAACTGTTGTGCCCTAATGAGCTCCGCATAAAGTCCTTCAGCTGCGACAAGAGCGTCGTGCGGCCCTTCTTCAACAAGAGCGCCGTCTTTCAGGACGATGATTTTGTCTGCATGTTTGACTGTAGCTAGTCGATGTGCAATGATGATTGTGGTCCGTCCAGAAGCGGCGGAACTTCGCTTCAGTGCCTCCAGCACTATGGCCTCGCTGCTGGGATCCATGGCACTGGTGTATTCATCCAGTATAAGCAATGAAGGATTACCCACCAATGCCCTAGCCAGACATATGCGCTGTTTCTGTCCTCCAGACAGTTGAGAGTGATGTCCGGATCCAACCTTCGTGTGGAGACCATCCGGAAGATGATCCAGAAAGTCGCAATGGGCGTCCTTTGCAGCTGCATTAACCCTTGCAAGTATTTCCGCCTCCGGAAGTTGCTCGTCCTTGGGGAGGCCATGCATGATGTTTTCCAGAATAGTGCCAGTAAATAGAGTGGGGCTCTGGGTAACCAGCGCTATGTGTGAACGAAGACTGGCAATATTGAACGATCTGATATCCTCGCCTCCGATGGTAACTCGGCCAGCAACGGGATCATAGAATCTCAAAAGCAGGCCGACCACCGTGGATTTTCCAGAGCCCGAAGGACCAACCATTCCTGTCACCTTCCCAGCCGGGTAGTGGAGAGTTACCCCGTTCAGTACCCGACTGGTCGATCTGGCCGGGTACACGAAAGATACATCTTCTAGCCGGATATCTTTCTCAAATTGGGTGTGGTCGAGTTCTTTTCCTTCTTCGGAGTAGACATCAATTTTGGATTTCGGATGATCCAGTATGGAGTATACTGATTGGCCTGCCGCTGCTGCCAGGGCGAATGTTTGGATGAAGGGACCGAATTGTCCAACAACGAACGAAGCATCCAGGATAAGAAAAACCACAGCATAGATGGTGCCAGCTTCAGCGAGTTGTTCACCGTGCCCTTTGCGCAGTTGATGGCCTTCCCAGAATGCCAGACCATTAGCAGCATACGCAACAAAGTAGACGCTACCGAGCATCAAGGCCCCAGAAAGGCTCTTCTTAACCCCTTCTCTCAGCGCCGATCGAAGGAATTTGACGTGAGTTTGGGCGAGTTGTTCGGATACACCAAAAGCCTGCACGATTTGCACTGCCCTTAAAGCACTCTCTGCAATAGCAGAAGCCTCTTCGACGTAAGTTGCGGCCTGCTTCGAAAACTTTGACACGAATTTGGTCCCCGTATAGACTATGATGGCCATACTAGGTATTACAGAGACAAGCATGATACCCGTAAGTTTGGCGTTCAGGGTGAATCCAACCACGAAAGCAGCGACAAAATAACTGACGGATGCAATAAATAATCCACATTTCTCAGACGTGCCTAGTTGAATGATTTGCGTTTTCTCGGTCAAAGTGCCAGTCAAGTCCGGGGCTTCCGTATCAAAAAATGCCATCTCCATTCCCAATGCTCGCTCGACAAGCCTTTCGCGAAACCTCCGGGAAACTCTTTCGCCAACAACACCCCAGCAGACGGACCATGCCCACGTCACAACAAAATAGGCCACTGCGACCCCCATAAGTTGACCCAATCGTGTTCGAAGCTCATCTTCTGTGGGAGGGAATTTGTTTATGATTTTGCCGAATATAATACCAATAATTGGTAGGGGAATTCCGGCGGCGATAGCAAAAATGACGCCCCCGACGAGAATGAGCCTTGACTGCAAATCGTACAATGGCCTGTAGAGCGCGAAATAGGAGGTTTTGAAAGGATTCAGGCCCAGGATCTGCCGATAGAAATTTCGAGGCACGGTAGCAACATCTTTATGCCAGACCCGAGGCGGCGCTGTTGCGAGGGAGGCAATGTCCATTTGTCTTTCCCATTGGGGAAGGCTGTTTTCTTCTTGCCCCTCGACATGAGGTGACGATGCATGTTGGTGAATGTCATCTTGGTGTTGTGCTGGGTCCTGAAGTACGACGTTGGCTGCAGGATTCTCTGAGGGAAGCGGGACGGGCTCCATGACCGTCACTGGGCCGTCAATAGGCCAAAAGGAAGGTTTTTAAGAGGCACAAAAGCGAGCTTGAGTGATTTGAGATGCTATCACGACATGAAAGTGCTCATAGAGTGAGGGAGTAGACACAATTGGAGTTGGACCTGGAGAAGATGCGACATAATTGAGAAAGTGCCAAAGCAAGAAGCTCTAGAGCTACCCACTTCTTAGTCCGGGGGTTTGGTGCTTGCATAACTTTTTGGTATGTGGTCAAGGCCATCAGGGTTAAAGGCCATCAGGGTCAAGGCTCAGTTGACGTCTGACTCTTTACCCGAAAGCACACATTGCTGGCATACTGACTGGGTGCAGAGGCCCGCATCGGCACACGCTTCTTTTTTTAGAGAACACCTTCCGAGAAAAAATTTGTCAGTGAGGGTGGTGGTTAGTCGTGCGTCAGGGCTCATCAACAAGGGCCATGATCAATAGGTTTGGCAGAGGCCAGATCTCCTCTCTAGGTAGTGGATGAAGTGAAAGAAAGGAAGTTCGCCCAGTGTTTGGGCAGAAATCACAGGGAGAAAGATGAAGAATCTGCCGGCTGATGTAACGGATCAGGATGGTGGAGGTTGGTTTGCGTTGGTCTGTGGGGCATTTAAGTTATCTGATCCGTCCGTCGCAAGGGGTTCGAGGGCGGGAAGGATGCTGGTTGGTAGACAGGGGAGTCGTTTGGTGTAGAGATATGATGGTGCCAAGCCATATCAGTGATGATCCGTTTTATCTGATCATCTGATTGCGCAAATACCCTGTCCGCTCAGAAGATTCTGCGGCATTTCATTCCGCATAGTGACATCCATCGGCGTATTCCTTGCATCTTCACAATGGAGATTATTGTTACTATTACGAATTGCTTTTTTTTTTGTGAATATTCACTCTTGCCCAGACGTACCTACGCATGCCGAGATCGGATTCGGTTCTGGATGTCTGGAAATGTGCAGACAACTGGAACCTGAACCCCACCCTTCACCACCCTCTCCTTACCAGGCCGGGGACAATGGATGGCTTTATCAAGCTTCGCTGGCCGCAGCTGCCACGACAGCCTCTATCTTTCTTCCCGCTCGGTCATTATACCAGAGCTAGTAAGCCTCGGATGATCTTGCGGGAGTATCTGGATATCCCGGGGAGTGTGTCGAAGAAGGCTGAAGCCATGGATCTCCCCTCCCTGTTTGATGTGGACAGAGCATGTACTCGGCAGGTACCTGTGACTTGGAAATGCTCCACTCCTCATGTACATCTGATAAGATGAAAATTGATAATGCTACGGCCCAAGCTAGGCCCGTAGTCTCCGGTCCCTCCCAGGCTTCTCCGCTCTCTCCACCATCCAGGGATCTTCTCTCTGCCTTACCACCCGAATCTTCTCATGCTTCATTCACACTAGGACAATATCCAGCGCAGAGACCACCACCATTGCCATTATCTAACAAAACCTGCAAGACTCATCACTAAAAAAAACCTATAACCTAGTCCAGTCCGACTCTGTTCCGTAATCCATATGACTTGGCATTACTACCATCGCAGGACATTCACTCTTCTGCTTCCATTGCGTGGGTGGCTCTGTTTGTCCTACATATCGCTAAGTAACCCCTCTTGTTCATTTACATTCGACGAACGACGACGTGGCCTGGTAAGTTGACCGGGTGCCTTCACGTCCTACAGCCTTACGGCAGCTTGGAAAAGCAAACACTCGATTTAGAGACATTGTCCAACCAGTATGTAGCTATTCCTATCATCTCTTAAAGAGTGATAAGTCCAATGTTGACAAACGTTCAAGACTCATTTTATAAAAAGACCATCTTTGCGTGCTCTCTAACCGGTCCGACGAGTTTCGCTATAAACCGGGATATTACCTTTTGCTATACTGAAAGATACCCCTGATTTTTTTTTTCCCCAATGGGTTGTTTGAAATACCAACCTCCAAAAATGGCTTCCGAATCGCATTCTGGCTTGTCCATCCTGAACCAACCCCCTTCACAGCTTGAAGGACCCCAACTCCTGCACGATTTGGTGCGCAAGACTTCCACTACTGGAGTTCCTGCAATAGACTTCCTCGAAAATGGCACTACGAGGAGAACTCTGTCTTACGAATCGTTGCATTCTTTAAGTGACGGGCTTGCCGGAAGGATATGCCATCTTCTCAAAGGGCTTGAGCATGGCTCGCCCATTGTACCACTACTTTTGCCACAGAGCTTAGAGCTCTATATCACCCAACTTGCTATATTAAAGGCGGGAAAGGCATTTTGTCCCCTGAACCTGGATGCGCCAGCGGAGCGTGTCAAATTTATTTTGAAAGATGTGTCGGCGAACCTGCTCATTACCACATCATTACTTAAGGATACTCTACCACCCATTGAAGATGTACGGCTGCTGGTTATCGACGAAGAGCTGTACAAGTGCGAGGAGGAGTACGAGGTGGAGGGTGTAGAGGTACAGCCGGAGGATTTGGCTTACGTCCTATATACGTCTGGATCGACCGGTCTTCCAAAAGCAGTGAGCCTACCCCATCGGGCTGTTACCCAGAGTCTTCTGGCTCATGACCGGCATATACCATCATTTTCCCGTTTTCTTCAATTCGCTGCTCCAACTTTCGATGTCTCTATCTTTGAAGTATTCTTTCCCCTTTTCAGGGGCTGCACTCTTGTAGGCTGCAGTCGCGCCCAGATGCTCAACGATTTGCCTGCCGCCATCAATGAGCTGGAAGTGGATGCTGCTGAGCTGACGCCCACCGTCGCCGGAAATCTTCTTCGTGGACGTGAGAGCGTTCCTGGCCTTAAGCTTCTTCTCACTATTGGAGAAATGCTCACTCAGCACATTGTTCAAGAGTATGGAGGTAGCGAGTCTCGAAAGAGTATCCTCTGGGGTATGTACGGGCCGACTGAGGCGGCCATCCATTGCACATTACAACCGGCATTTCAAAGTGCCTCCTCCCCTGGTAACATTGGCTTTCCTTTCGATACCGTATCCGCTTTTATCGTCGAACCGGTCTCCGATGGTAAATCTCCTTCGGAAATTTCTGTGATACCGATTGGTGAAACTGGAGAGCTAGTTGTCGGTGGCCAACAAGTCGCTCGAGAGTACCTCAACCGCCCTGAGATTACAGCCGCTGCTTTCATTCATCATCCTGATTATGGTTATCTGTACCGTACTGGGGACAAAGCTCGAGTCATGCCCGACGGAACTTTGGAATGTCTGGGCCGTATCGTTTCTGGTCAGGTCAAACTTCGGGGACAAAGGATTGAACTTGGCGAAGTCGAGCAGATTATTTCTAAAGTAGACGGATGCCACGTTGCTGTTGCTCTTGTCATTGGAGACAACTTGGTGGTTTTCTGTGCCGCTGATGAAAATGAATCTGTGAAGCAAAAGGCCATGGAAACATGCAAGCGCTGGCTGCCGAACTATATGGTACCATCGGAGATTGTCTTTCTCAACAGACTGCCTCAACTGCCTTCTGGAAAGGCGGATAAGAAAGCGCTTGAAGCGATGTACCTTCCAAAGCAAGAAGAGGCGAACACATCTAGCTTTGAAGTTGCGGACGAAACCAGCCAAGCCATCCTCGACGTTGTAGAAGAGGTCCTGCAGCGCAAAGTTTCACCAAATACTTCCCTCAGTTCAGTGGGCTTAGACTCTCTTCGTTCCATCAGGTTAGCCTCTCTTTTACGCGGAAAGGGGCACACCCTGGGAGCAGTTGATGTTCTATCTGCCACGCGATTCACAGATCTTATCGCAATATGCAAACACAACCTGGAGGCATCCAAGGAAGCTCCGTTAACGACATATCATTCTTCCTGCAAAGAAACCACGTTTGACGCCCCAGAGCTACGTGAATTCCAATCTCAGATCGCCGACATTATTCCTTGTACGCCCTTACAAGAAGCCATGCTCGCAGAGACGATGGCTCGACCGGATGCGTATTGTAATTGGGTCGAAATCGAACTTGATTGCTCGTATACGTTCGCAGATATCAAGCGCTTTTTGGATCAGCTGGCAAATGTAAATGAAATTCTTCGGTCTGGGTTTCTCATTCGTTCAACGACCACGGATTCTTTTGCTCAGGTCATCTGGAATGACCTGGCAAGGTCACAGATTGTCGAAGTCACGCAGTTTTCTAAGCATTACTCTCTCGGATCTACTGAGTCACTTCTACGGCCTCTAACTATTCAAGTTAACGCCGCTCTCCAGAAGCCACGTCTGCTGTTCCAGATTCCACATGCTCTATACGATGGTTGGTCATTCGATCTCCTTCTTCGGGATTTGCATAACATTGTGGAGGGGCTTCCTTTGTCCTCTCGGCCCCAGTATCGGGAAGTTGTAAATTACTATTCCAAGATTCGTTATCGGGGTGGTCTTGATCCTTCAATTGAATATTGGAAGCGTCTACTGGAGGCCTACCATCCGACACCCCTGCCAAACTTCCACGGCAAGTCCGTTCCTGACAACCAGCTTCGGATCCTCTCAGGGAAATGTGGGATTGATGTCAAGGCGATACGAGATTGCGCACAAGAATGGAAGATCAACCCCCAGGTGTTTTTCCAAGCTGCGCTTGCCTACCTGACCGGCTCCTACACGAATACTACCGATGTCGTGATTGGGACAGTCACTTCTGGAAGAACGATTCCGGTTACTGGTATTGACGAGATCATGGGTCCTTGTATTGCCTCTCTTCCGCTTCGGGTTAACTTGTCGACTGGCTTGACTGTCAAGGACATTCTGGACAACATTCACAGTTCTAATCGGACGATGTTGGAACATTGCACTATTCCCCTACGAGACATCAAAAAAGTCTGTAATCTTCGCCCTGGCCTTCGTCTCTTCGATGTTCTTTTTGTATGGCAAGAATCCCTATTGAGCGATGATGGCGATTCACTGGCCATACGGACAATCGACAGCGCTGATGACCTGGAGTTTAAGTTGACTCTAGAGATTGAGCCTCGAAAAGATGGAATATTCTTCAAAGCCACGTACGACCCGGCTACCATACCAGACGCCCAGATTCGGCATCTCACCAGGCAAATGGATGAGCTTGTCAACTACTTCACCAAAAATGGAGCTTTCCCAAAGGAGCGGATTGTTGATTGCTTCAGCGTCCAAACTCGGTCGATCGTGAATCCCAACCCCCTTTCAGCTTGCATTGATGCCGGTCCAACATCCTTTATAGAGCGTTGGGCCGCGGAGTCTCCAGAGAAAGAGGCACTGGTTTTTGGCACAGTGGTGGAGGGCGCAATGGTTGAAAAGGAGAATATTTCTTACAAAACTCTGAACAACCGTGCAAATCGGCTTGCTCGGAAGCTGGTACACCTCGGAGTCTCTCCTAATGGACTTGTCGGTGTGTTACTGGACAAATCTGTCAATCTCTATGTGTCGATCCTAGCGGTCCTTAAGGCAGGGGCTGGCTACCTGCCTATCACCCCCCAAACCCCACCAGAAAGAGTGGATAAGATCCTGAGAGAGGCTGGTGTCACATTCTGCATCAGCGAGAGCCAGTTCTCGGAGCGGTTACCGCAGAATGGGGCATGGACTGCTCTGGATCTCGACCGCATGGACCTGTCAGAGGTTTCGGATGCAAATTTAGGCATACCATTCAACGGCTCACATCTTGCTTATGTTATCTTCACCTCTGGTAGTACTGGCACACCTAAGGGCGTCCAAGTTACTCTGAAGAACTTGATGAGTAATCTTCGTGCCCTTTCCAAAATCTATCCCACCTCAGACGGCCCCAGGCTACTGCAGTCATGTTCGCAAGGCTTCGATGTTTCGGTGTTCGAAATATTCTTCACCTGGTGCTCTGGGATGTGTCTTTGCTCCGCGACCAAGGACGATCTTTTCTACAACTTTGAGGGAGCCATCAACCAACTACGGATCACTCATCTGAGTCTGACACCGACTGTAGCGGCTCTTGCCGATGCCGACAATGTACCAAAAGTCAAGTTTCTCGTATGTGCTGGCGAATCTTTAAGCGAACATGTCAAAAAGCAATGGGCTGGAAAGGGGCTGTGCAATGGTAAGTATTTTCGGAGATACTCGCAAACAAGCTTCTTGAACTAATACCAATGCAGGTTACGGGCCCTCTGAGACCACCAATATTGTTACGCTCCGCTATCCAGTCAAAACTGAGGACGCAAGTAACAATATTGGACGGCCCCTTGAAACTTCTTCGGCATTTATCATTGAACCTAACGATAACAGCATAATCCCCCGAGGCGGTGTTGGAGAGCTTTGCTTCGGGGGAGAACAAATCTGCCGTGGATATCTCAACCGGCCCGACCTGAATGCAATAAGATTTATCAATCATCCGACGTACGGACGCATTTACCGTACCGGCGATCTTGGTCTACTGCTTCCTGACGATTCCATACTGTTCTACGGCCGTTTCGATGATCAAGTCAAGATAAGAGGTCAGCGGGTTGAGCTTGGTGAAATCAACTCGAACATTTTCGACCTCGATTTCGTCAGCGACTGTATGTGCGTCGTCTTAGGCCAAAGTGATGCCTCGCAGCGTCTTGTGGCCTTCTGGGTACCTTCCGATTCCACCGACAACCAATTCTCGGTTCTGTCTCCGGAGCGTTATTCATCACAGGTTGTTACCATCTTTGAAACACTGGCTTTGAAGCTTCCCGAATACATGATTCCAACGAACGTGATCCCCATCTCCCAGCTTCCAACTACCCAGCAGAGCAAGGTGGACAAGGCTATTCTCATGAATGCTTTCCAAGGCCTCTCGAGTTCCTTCCTCGAATCCACTGCGCGTCAATCTTCGAGCATAGATGAACTGGGTGAGATGACAGACGATGAAAAGAAAATCGCAGCTGCCCTAGCACGTGCTGTCGGGGCTCTAGAGTCAGAGATACACCAGAACTCATCCTTCTTCAGTCTCGGACTGGACTCGATCTCTGCCATCGCCTTCTCTAGGTTTCTTCGGGAGTCAGGATTTGACCATGTTCCTGTCTCGGTCCTTCTCCAAAATCCCACTATATCACGATTGAGCTCGCAAATTCGAAAATCGTCAGCAATAGCGGAAGCCAATGTTGTTACGGATTTCAGCCATATATTGCGCCCGGAGCTTCTCTCTCGCATCCAGTCCGACTTTCAGAAGGCTGGAAAACGTGTTGAGAGAGTTCTCCCTTGCACGCCTCTTCAGGAGGCCATGCTTTCAAGTATCGGTTCGGCATCCGGCTCAGCCTACTGCAACACCATGATATTTGAGCTTACTGGAGATATCAGCGGCCTACAACAAGCCTGGGCCACTGTGTTCAAGAGGCATGAGATTCTTCGCACATCCTTTATTCCCACCGAAGACTCTGAATATGCCTTCGTCCAGGTAATTACACCGTATGAAAGCCACGAATGGGACTACTTGGAGACCAAGGAAAGCGTATTCAGTGACACCGTCGAGGAATATGTTCAGTCAGCCATTCCACGCTTGTTACAGTCATCCCAACCCCCAGTCAAACTCACTTATATCCAGATGGGCGATGCGACCAAGCTGATGTTCTGCTGTCATCACGCCCTCTATGACGGTGTTGCAATGTCTCAGCTGCTTCACGAAGTGGAGGCGATCTATAAAGGCATCGAACTTCCTCTCCCGGTTGGCTACGATGGATACTTGAAGCACATGCTGTCACAAAACCTAACGGAAGCTGATAAATTTTGGCGAAAGTCACTTTCGGAATTCGAACCATCTTTCTTCCCAGACCTCACTGGCAAGTCTGTCAAAGTTGAAAGCGGAAAGAGCTCGCACTCCACACTTGTGTGGCATCTGAACGTCGCCCACAAAGAAGCCGTTGGTGCTTCCCAACAAGCTTCTGTATCTCTACTTCCAATGATGCAAGCTGTTTGGGCTAAGCTGTTACACTTCTATTTTGGCGAGAATGATCTCTGCTTTGGTAACGTCGTGAGCGGTAGAACTCTCCCAGAACCAGATTTGGAACGTCTCGTTGCGCCCTGTTTCAACACGCTCCCAGTTCGCGTCAATTTCGACTTTGGAAAGAGCAACTCGGAACTTATTCGCCACTTGCATCACCTTAACTTAGAGTCAATGCCCTTTCAATTGACGCCGCTTCGGAGGATTCAAACCAAGGCTCGAAAGGAGAGTGGTCATATCTTCGACACACTATTCATCTTGCAACAACCCAGTCAGGGGCTGGATAGTTCCATCTGGAAGCTGGAAGAAGATGTTGGTGACATGGACGTTCCTGTTGTTTGCGAAATATCTCCAGACAATGCTGCGGATACTCTGACATTAAAGCTTCATTATCAGCACTCGTTGCTTAGGGAGAGGGAAGCCGAAGTGATTGCCGAGGCGTTCAACTACGCTCTTATTTCATGTGTTCGCTTCCCTCAATTGCCAGCACGCGACACAATGGGCTTCCCATCTCAGTTACTCGCCAACTACAATGTGGATTACTCGACATTTGATCGGCCCAGTGGCCCGCTTCTCCATTCCGCATTTGAACACAATGCTGTAGCCCGGCCTGAAAGTACAGCTCTTGAGTTCCAACTTGACACCGGAGAAAAGGAAGTCTGGACATTTAAATTTCTGAATGAAAGAGCAAACCAAATTGCTCATGCTTTGATCGAGCACGGTATTCAGATCGAAGACGTCATACCCGTTTGTATGGGCAAGAGCTCGCAGTATTACGCCAGTATACTCGGTGTTCTCAAAGCTGGAGCGGCCTTCGCACCATTCCATCCGGAATTGCCAGATGCACGCAAAGAGTACATGCTGTCAGAAATCAAAGGCAAAGTTCTCCTTTGTGTGGATGATTCTCCGCTCAGCTGGTGCGGGGATGTGCCTACCTTGAACGTTGATTCCGTGGATGCGTATTCGAAGGAGAATCCTACCATCCAAAACCTGGCTCCAACTAATCTTGCATACTGCTTGTATACCTCGGGCTCAACTGGTCTGCCTAAGGCCGTGAAGATGGAACACCGCAGTCCAATCCAGACGGTCGAAAGTTCTCGGTCCCTCCTTCCATGGAACCATGACACTCGTCTGCTCCAGTACGCAGCGATCACATTCGACATGTGCTATTATGACTGCTTCATAGCATGGACGTTTGGGTTCTGTCTTTGCGCTGCCAGCCAGGATGCATTGTTGAATAACGTCGTCGGTGTGATCAACTCTATGGAGGCAACCTTACTGGATCTGACACCTTCCGTTGCCGCCGGAATCTCGAAGGCCGATGTACCCACCGTCAAATATCTCTATTGTATTGGAGAAGCGATGAGGCCAGAGATCGTGCAGCGATGGGAGGGCGACTGTGTCAACTCTTACGGTCCTACCGAAGCTGCTTTCTGCGTTACCATCTTCCCAGTTTCAAAAGATGTCAAGACAACCATCATTGGAAAGCCCTTTCCGACAACGTCTTTTACCGTGTTCCCGAAGCAGGGTGAGCGGGCTCTCCCTGTCTTTGGTGTCGGAGAATTATACATTGGCGGAGCACAAGTTGCACGAGGTTACAGCAACCCAAGCCTCACGGAATCACGCTTTGTACAGAGGAATGGTCAGAGGTTTTACAAGAGTGGAGACATGGTCCGAATGTTGGTGGGTGGGAACTTTGAGTTTGTCGGCCGTGCTGATGATCAGGTTAAAATTCGTGGTCTCCGAGTTGAACTTGGTGAAATCAACAATGTTCTCCAGGACTCCGATGAAAGCATTACAAGTGTTACGACTCAGATTCTGAAAAAGGATGAGAATGCGAAGGAACAACTCGTCGCTTTCTTAACACCAATCAAGTCAGTCGACGGAGAAACTGCGGCAACACTAAGGAATAAGGCCAGTCAGGCAGCAAGGAGTAGCCTCCCTTCTTATATGGTTCCGCAATTCTTCATCTTCGTCGATAAAATCCCATTGTCAAGGGCCGGCAAGGTCGACAAAGCTGCCTTGACTAGGATCTTCCGCGAATCTGAGGATTCCCAGTTAGGCGCAGATGGAGCAGACAGCGTCGATCATGAATGGACTGAAACGCAATCTGAGATCAGAGCCATCTTCTCCAGACTCTCTAAGACACCTATTGAGCAGATTAATCCGAATACCACCGTTCATCAGCTGGGCCTGGACAGTATCAGTGCCGTGCAGATCGCCGCCGGCCTCAGGAGAAAAGGTTATACAATATCTGCAACAGATGTCCTGAAGAATCCAAGCTGCTATTCTCTTGCTCCAGTGCTCTCCTCATCTAATGACTCGCCCATCAGCAAAGTCGGAGAGTACGATTTCAGTTCATTCGAGCAGAAGGCGCAGCCCGAAATATGCGAAGCTTATGGAATAAGTCCCGACGCTATTGAAGCCGTTCGTCCTTGCACTCCGCTTCAGAAGGGCATGGTGTCACAATTCATTTCGAAAGAAGGTGGCTTCTACTTCAACTATCTCCAGCTTCAACTCGATGCCCATGTCAATACGGCGAAACTTCAAACAGCGTGGCAAAATGTTATGGAGAAGCACCGTATGCTCAGAACTGGTTTCGTCCAGCTTCAGGACAAGGTACATCCATTTGCGATGGTCCATTACAAGCCTTCGTCTGTGGCTCTGCCCTGGCAGGAAACCAAAGGTCAAGAATATCCGTCAGAGGAGGCCAGCGCATGGCTTCAAGCATCAGCGGCTGAAACCGTCAGCAATGTTCATCTCCCTCTCTGGCGTATTCGTATAACTGAAGAGAATGGTCTCAAACTCATCGACTTCGCCATGTTTCATGCTTTGTTCGATGCTCAAAGTTTGCAAGCTATTTTTGACGACGTAGCAGCAGCCTATTATGGCCTTTCGGGCTCTTCTCCAGTTCCATTGGAACCAGTACTTGCAACGATACTCAACTCAAGCTCTGCCGATGATTTGGAACAAATGAGGTTCTGGCGTGAGTTGGGCCCGAAAGCAGCTCCTACCCGCTTTCCCAATATGGCCCCTCTGCGACTCAATCACTCTCCCCCGGCTGTGCTGAGCAAGTCCTGCAGCAGGTCTTTGGCAGATATTGAAGCAGGATGCCGTCAATCCGGTATCACCGTACAGGCTGCCGGCCTTGCAAGTTGGGCTTCCATTCTTTCTGCATACACGGGGGAAGCTTCGGTCACGTGCGGAATTGTGCTGTCGGGACGAACATTCGAGTCTTCTGAATCTGCGGTTTTCCCCTGCATCACTACTGTACCATTTGTGTGCAGAATCGAAGAGAATAAGAAGGCTATCCTAAACCAAGTCATGTCTCTGACAGCTGCTATTCTGAAGTACCAATTCTTGCCCATCAATGAGATCCAGAAAGAGATGGGGTATCCTAACGAGCCTCTGTTCGACTCGATCTTCGTGTATCAGAAGACAGCCAATCAGAAATCTGAACACGAGCTTTGGCAGGTTGTGGATGAAAAGGCAACCGTTGACTTTCCGGTTTCAATCGAATTGGAACCGAAAGAGGGAGGTCTAGAGTACCGTTTGACCTTCTTGCCTCACATCGTGCCGCAAGAACAAGCACACTTGATACTGGAGCAGCTTGATTACTTCTTCAACGGATTTGTTTTCCCAGAGGCCTCAGGGCTGAATGCCACGCAATACAGCCCACTGCTATACTCCATCACACCAGCCAAGGAACCTACTCTCCCTTCGGAGGCCACCCTGCTACATCACTTTGTGGAGATCAGTGCGCAAATGTATCCCACAAGAATCGCTCTTGAGTTCGCTACCTCAATACACCATGGAAAGTACTCCAGCAAATGGTTGAACTACGAGCAGCTCGATGCTGAAGCCAATCGCATTGCCAACATGCTTTCGTCGCGTGGTGTACAACCCGGCTCTTTGGTTGGTATCTGCTTCGATAAATGCGCGGAAGCTTCGATTGCCATTATTGGCATCTTGAAGGCTGGTTGTGCTTTCGTCGCTTTGGATCCAGGAGCTCCGGTTGCTCGGAAAGCTTACATTGTGAAGGACTCTGGCGCGACTCTGGTGCTCTCTATGAAAACCACATCACGTGACTTGGTTAGCAAAGTCGAAGCCCAGGTTGTTAACCTCGACGAGGTGAAACTCGCATCCGTATCGACAAGGAAACCACTCCTCCGTCGTCCGATCATGCCACAGGACCGAAGTTATTGCTTGTACACTTCCGGTACCACTGGTAACCCCAAGGGCTGCGAACTTACCCATGAGAATGCTGTCCAAGCCATGCTTGCCTTCCAACGTCTGTTCGCAGATCACTGGGATGAGAACTCAAGATGGCTTCAGTTTGCATCTTTCCATTTCGATGTCTCTGTATTGGAACAGTTCTGGACCTGGTCTGTCGGCATTCGCCTTGTCTCCGCTCCCAGAGATGTTATCTTCGAGGATTTGGCGAACTCCATCCGAGTTCTCGGCGTTACGCATATCGATTTGACCCCCAGTTTGGCAAGGATACTGCATCCGGACGATGTGCCTAGTCTCTGTAAGGGGGTCTTCATCACTGGAGGCGAGTCGCTGAAGCAGGAAATCTTGGACGCTTGGGGCGCCAAGGGTGTTATTTACAATGGTTACGGGCCAACTGAGGCTACCATCGGTGTCACGATGTATCCCAGAGTCCCACAAAACGGAAAACCTTCGAACATCGGTCCGGCATTTGACAACGTAGGCTCTTACGTTTTAAGACCGAACTCCGATATCCCAGTCCTGCGAGGTGGAATTGGAGAGCTCTGTGTCTCTGGAAAATTGGTTGGCAAGGGCTACCTCAATCGCCCGGAGCTGACGGAGGAACGCTTTGCGCACTTGAAGAGATTTGATGAGCGGGTTTATCGGACCGGTGACCTTGTCCGCATCCTCCATGACAATACGTTCGACTTCCTTGGACGAGCAGACGATCAAGTCAAACTTCGAGGCCAGCGTCTCGAGATAGGAGAGATCAACTTCGTCATCAAGCAATCAGCAACTGGCATTTTCGATGTTGCTACGTTGGTATTGAAGCATCCGAAACAGCAAAAGGAGCAGCTTGTCGCCTTTGTTGCTACCGGCATGAAGTCCAGCAAAGAACCAGAAATCATTCTAGATCCGGTCCAAGAGTTGGCCACTGCGAGGGAAATGTGTCGGGAGAAGTTGCCTGGATACATGATTCCTACTCATTTCGTTGCATTGACTGCAATGCCATTGTCACCGAACAACAAGGCAGATGGCCGCAAGTTGAAGGATATGTACCAAGCCCTTTCGGTTACTGACTTGCAACTTCTTTCTGGTCTGTCGAGTGGGAAAGATGAGGCTTGGTCTCAGGATGAGCAAAAAATTCGTGATGTACTGGCCGAAGTTACTGGAATCGATATCAAAGACGTTCGGAGATCGTCGAGCTTCTTTGAATTGGGTCTCGACTCGATTTCAGCGATCACTTTTGCCCAAAGACTGAAGCAAGTCAGGTTTAGAAACGCACAAGCTTCGCTTATCATGAAGAGTAAGTACTTCCAACACATTGTAGATGAGCATGCGGCTAACTCAGTTTGCAGATACCTCCATCAGTCGTCTAGCTAAGGCTCTCAGCGACAAGAGTGGTCACTCTGATGAGAATGCTTCTATCATGGCAGCTCAGCAATCAATCACTGCAATCCAGCACCGCCATAGACGTGCTGTTGCTGAAGCACTCGGCGTAGACGCGCGAGATATTGAAGCACTTGCTCCGACCACCCCGCTGCAGCAGGGCATGATCGCCAGGTCATTGGAGAGCGAGCAGGCCTTGTATTTCAACGCATTCCACTTCAAACTGGCTCAAGGCGTCAAGGAGGAAAAGTTGTCCGATTCCTGGAAGACCATGTTCCAAACGACGCAAATCTTGCGGACTCGCTTTGCCAATACGGAAGACGGGTTCGTTCAAGCTGTGTTGCGCAAGCCGGCTTTCCCTTGGAAGGCTGCCAGTGTCGATGATTCCAGCAAAGTTGATACTACCCTCAATTATCTTCAACAGGAATGGCGTAGCCAGAATCGGGTTGTAATGAAGAGGCCTTTCGAACTTGTCCTCCTGACGACTCCGTCGGCACGGATTATGGTCATTCACATTTTTCATGCCCTGTACGATGGCAACAGTATCGGACTGGTTTTGAAGGCTGTCTTGGATATCTACCACAGTAGATGGAACGGAGACAGTGGACCCGCGTTCCAAACCGCTCTCCCATATGGTCCTCTGCGCATTTCGGAGGGGGCAAAGGAATTCTGGCAAAAACATATGTATGGAGCTTCCTCTCAACCCTTACCTACTCTTTCCAGCGAATGCAAGCCGGCTATCATGATCACGAGGGAGGTCGGGGGTCTTTCAGGCTATGAAGCTACCAGGAGGAAGTTGAACGTCACTCCGCTGGCCATTGTACAAGCTTGCTGGGCGACGGTTTTGCAGACGTACTTCAAGGGCGCAACCACTCTGGGTATGGTCCTCGCTGGACGTTCTCTGGATTTCGATGGTGCTGAGCGGGTTATCGGACCGTTGTTTAACACCATCCCATACCATCATCGTGTGAGTGCAGGTGATAAATGGTCTGCTGTTATCAAGCAGTGTCACGATTTCAACGTCGCCTCGCACTCCTACCAACACACTCCGCTCAGGGATATCAGGAAGTGGTGCAAGACCGGGGCTAATCAGCCACTGTTTGACAACTTGTTTGTTTATCAGCAAGACACTAGAAACACAAAGGTTGCGGAAAAGAATGATCTGTGGGAGTTGATAGATGATGATAGTGATCCTGATTATCCTTTGGCCATTGAGGTTGAACAGAGGGGTGCCGCCATGTTGAAACTGACCTTGGTCGCAAAGGGAAATGTTATAGATGAAGGGATGGCTGGCGCATTGTTGGATCAGTTTGAAAGGGGGTTGAGACAAGTGTTGGAGAATTCGGACAGACCTGTTGGCAGTGTGAAGGCTGAGGAAGAGATCGAAGATCAAGAAGAGGCTGACGAGGAAATTATTATGGGCGGTTTGGATGCTGCGAGCGATTTCAAGTGGACTGAGAAGGCGACTGCAATCCGCGAAGAAATCGCCAACCTCGCTGAAGCCAGAACTGAAGAAGTCAGCGAATCAACATCCATCCTGGAACTCGGACTGGACAGTATTGACGCCATAAAACTATCGTCAAAGCTTAAGAAACGCGGTATCGATCTCAATGTCAGTGCTATCATGCGTGGTCTCACCATCACCAATATGGTTCTGCAGATATCTAACAACAGTCCTGAGAAATTCGCGGAAGCATCTGACATGGTTTTCAGATCTCACAAGAGGAGGTTGGAGAAGTACCTCCACCGGAAAGGACTGGCTTCAGAGGATATCGAGCGCATCCTTCCACTAACTCCACTTCAAGAGGCTATGGTTGCGGAGATGTTGGCATCGGAGTACAAGAGATATTACAACCATGATGTTGTGAAGGTTGATTCGAGTGTCAACATTCAACAGCTGCAACAAGCTTGGAATACAGTCATCAAGCGCTCCCCTATCCTTCGGACTTCATTCATTGAAGTCGATGATCCAAACATTGACTTCTCATACGCGCAGGTCATCCACAAAGCTTCCGCATCCCAATGGCTAGAGACAGAAACGAATGATTCGGATTTCGCTGCTCTGATCGAGTCGGTACGAAAGGGAGTCGCCAATTCAACGACCGAGACCCCCTTGTTCAAGGTCCGCCATATCAAATGCCAAGGTCAGTCATACCTTGTCCTTACAATCGCTCACGCACTTTACGACGGTTGGTCTCTTGGTCTTTTACACGAGGATATTCATTACGCGTACTCCGGCCAATTCAAGCCTCGTCCGGATTATGAACCGGCCTTACGAGAGATCCTGACGACATCTGGTTCCGATGCCGCCGCATTCTGGCGTGATTATCTTTCCGACGCGAAAGGCATACTCTTCCCACGCAGACAGCATGCTGGCATTAACCGAGTTCACCGGGATGAGTCCTCCAGCAAGATACCCCTCTCCCAGATCACGTCCTTTACTAGAAAGAACAATCTCACTCTTCAGACACTTGGTCAGACGGTATACTCCCTTGTTTTAGCCTCTTATCTTCAGTCACTTGATGTTGTCTTCGGGTCTGTGCTTTCTGGTCGGGATAACGACGCTATGCAAGACATTCTTTTCCCTACAATGAACACGGTCGCCATCCGGACGATCCTGCATGGCACCAAGAGGGAGATGCTGAGATATGTGCAAGACAATTTCACTGCCGTCAAGCAGTGGCAGCATTTCCCGTTGAGGAAGGCTCAAGGGGTTGCTGGTGTGAAGGGGGCTTTGTTTGATACGTTGTTCATCTACCAGAAGAGAGTCGAGGGCGGGGGAACCGATGCGAACAGGTTGTACGAGTCGGTGCAGGGGCAATCGGACGTTGAGTATCCGGTTTGTGTTGAGATGGAAATTGTTGAAGATGCGCTAGTGTGGCGATGCGCGTGTAAAGAGGAAGCGTTCAGTGAGATGGACACGAAGGACTTGCTGAAAAAATTGGACCAGGTATTGAAAGACATGATTGAGAGGGTGGACGAAGCCACCGTCACCTTCGGGGAAGCTGGAACGGCCATCGGTGGTCTGCCAGCCTTCACGGACGGGGATGACTCAGGATTCGAGGATCTTACAGAGTCTTCTCCTGATATCACTAGGCCTACTTCCAGTCAAGCATCACCTGCCACAGCACAGGTGATTCGGGAGATCCTTGCTTTTGTTTCGAAGGTGCCGGAGGATGAGATTACGGATGATATGACGATTTTCCATATCGGTCTCGATTCCATCAGTGCTATCAAGGTATCCTCACTGTTGAGGAAGCGATCGATTGTGCTTAGTGTTGGAGATATGTTGAGGGCGGGGACGGTGGAGAAGATGGCGCAGGTTGCCGATGATCGCAATGTGTCCAGTGAGCAGGTTCAAGATGATGGTGATGAGACTCTGAGCATTATCCTGAAAGACGTCGAAGAAGAAGAGTGTATTAGACGCTCTGGTGTCGCACCCGAAGAGGTCGAGCAGGTGTTTCCGGCTTCTGCGGGACAGATATACATGCTCTCGACGTGGCTCAATTCCAGAGGGACCGTGTTCTACCCCGAGTTCAAATTCGTCATCAACGGCGCCCTTGGATTTAAGGACCTTCAACAGGCATGGGAAAAGCTGATTGCGACCCATTCCATTCTGCGTACGACCTTTGTGGCTACTCAATCATCAGCAACGCCGTATGCTCAGTTGGTACTTCGCTATACCAAAACTTCAATCTTCGATACCACAAACCTCAATGAGGAAGCTGAATGCAAAATGATTCGAGAGACATCATCAAAACAACCCTTCGTTTCCGTTTTCGCAACACAATCACAACCCGGATGGGCCTTGAAGCTGAAGATCCACCACGCCCTCTACGATGGCGTCAGTCTTCCGGAATTGATGCGACAACTGCAAGACCTCTGCAACGGAAAGCAGCTCCCGCCTCAGCCAAACACCTTGAGGAATTTTCTCGCCGCGACAACAAATGAAACAGTTCTGGCAAAGAGGAGAGAGTTTTGGACCAGCTACTTGAAAGGGGTCAGCCAAGCATCGCTGCCACAACCATCCCAGATCTCTGGAGCGAGAACCGAGGTCTTCACACCCGCTCTCATCCCTTCCATCCACTCTCTAGAACAGCTTTCCAGGAAGCACGGGCTTAGTGTGCAGTCGCTTTTCGTGGCCGTCTACTCCAAGATCTATGCAGCTCTGCTCCATACCCCCGATGCCCAGGACGTCGTTATTGGTATCTACCTGGCCAACCGCTCCCACGCCATTTCCGGGCTTTCCTCCGCCGCTGTTCCCACAGTCAACCTGGTCCCGCTCCGTGTTTCGGCGCCACTGGGGACCAGCCTGGTGGATGCCGCGGCCCAGATTCAGTACGATATCCAGGAAATCAGCGGGATGACGAACGCGAGTGTGGGTCTTTGGGAGATTGAACAATGGACAGGGGTTAAGGTGGATACGTTTGTCAACTTCCTCAAGCTGCCGGGTGCTTTGGGTGATGACGAGCAGGGTGGGGAAATCGTGATCCGGGAGGCGGGTGGGTTGGCTAATGGGGCTTTTGCGCGGACGTCTGAGGTGAAGGCGGACAACATTGCTGAGGAAGGAATTTTGGAGGAGTTGAGGAATGAGGTGAATGGGAGTTATGCACATGCGATTGATGTGGAAGCTTCGGTGCGGATGAGGGGATTGGATGTTGGTGTTTTTGGGTCTGTAGAAGTGATTGGATTGGAGGGGGGGGAGGAGTTGGTTGGGGATGTGAAGATGGCTTTGGAAGGGTTGAAGTAAAGGACCTTATACAAGTTTGAAAAAATGTTTTCGGAATTGTAGCTATGTTTTATTTTGCTTTTGAGGGTTGGAGTTTCGGATAAGGATCTATTATTCGAGTTGCAGCTGAGTGGACTTTAGAATTGATCTTGATTTGTTCTGGTACAAATGTGCATTGTTTATATTTCAAATTGAACATTCCCTGCTCTATCTTCTACAATTTCACACAGTCTAAGCAGCGCTCCTCCCTTCCATTATTCTTTTCGGCTCCTCATAGCAACCATTCAAAAAAAAAACTTTACTTAATCCGCTCCCGCCTCATTCGACCCTCTCCGCCCGTCTTCCCCTATCATCGCCATGCCTTTGTACGACGTAAAAAGCATGGTAGCAACCTTCACATTTCTCTGGTTCCGACGACTCAACCAGCGAAAAAAGAAGAATCTAGTTTACCAGTACGATGAGTAAGAATCAAACTATGACGTTGGATTGGGGTACATTATATATCCCTGAATTTTGGAGAGGACTGGGGGTAATAGCGGTGTGCAGTGGTGGTGTTAAAAGAGTGTGAAGGAATTTGGCAGGTTCCATACCTGGAATAGTGTATCCTCCTACCTTCGTATGCTGCTTGATTTATTAACTAGTGTATAGCCCTCTTTCCTCGGACAGGTTTAATTCAGGAGCTATTAAGAGAGATCGAAACCGACCTGGAATCACCGAAAGGTTCTGAAGGGAAAAATGGAGCGAGAAACCATCATTGGGATTCATAATCAGAAATACATCGAGGGGTACCCTATATATATTCTTCATAGTATCTTCATAACTGCCAGGTCCTAAGTCTACCACCGAGAAATTCTTATTCTGTAGTCTGAAAACGTGCATGAACGATATCCGTCACGTGGCTGTCACATCGCCCAGTCGGACCAACGATCTTCCGAATCCGCTGACCAGGAACCGCAACAGTCCATCTTTTCCGCCCATCTTAACTCCGCATACTACATCTCTCCGAAGTCCTCTGTCCACAATAAATCCGCACTTGAACAGTACAGTATGTTGGTCCTCATTCAACTCCTTCTCCTTTTCGCTAATACAATTCAGCCATCAAACCCACCGAATCCACCCGCAAACCCCGACCCCAAACTATTAGCTATGCCTCCCAAGCGCGTCCAAGGTGCCGGCCGCACCCTCTCCGAACCCGGATTCGCGAGCAGCACATTTAGCAGTATTACATCGTCCGAGAATAGGAGTGTTGTCACGGCGATTGGGCTGTTTGCTGTGAGTTACTATCTTTCCTGGTTGAAGGCGGAAGTACATTTAGGGGATAGAAAGCTGATGAAGTTCTTTTGATATACAGGTCGGTGTTGCATTCCTCCACAGCAGCTGGAGCGAGTACCTTCTCCCCGCGTAAACGTAACGCCCTCAGATGCATGGAGTCGAAACTTTTGGCGCAGGGGTAAAGGGAAAGGAGATGATGAAGAAAAGGAATAGCGGACTGCAATTTTGCAACTAATGTTGCATACGGTGATTCTCACGATCATCATTTTCGAGGATTGCATGCATCTCACGAGGTGTTCAAGGGGCTCGGACACTGGTTGTAACAAATATCCCGGAGAGACCGGCTTGTAAAATACCATACTACCCTTTTGTACAAATGATTGTGGGAACTAATTCATTCACGAAACTGTTTCAAGCCTGTCCCTTTCCAAAAATTGCCAGAGTTCTAGAAAATAATTGGGCGGGCGGTTCGCAAGGCAGAGAGATCGAAGCTATTTGTGGCCATAAACTCGACCTGTCATAGATGATATAGGGATCCGGGGCTCGGCCTATCTGTTACAATGCGAGAGAGAACTTGTCCTAACAGCCACGAGAAGAGAGCGAAGGCAATTGTGCGATCATTTATTAGACGAGAGTAGGGAGCCTGCCTATCAACTAACTACAAGATCAGTCAACTATTCTGATTTCAAGACACCAGCCGATAGAATTTTCAAGTAAACCAATACTCTTTTTGGCTATCACAGTTGCCATTCCAGTTCAAACAAAGGTGGGCATTCGAAGATATACGTGAACATCCTATCCTGGGTAGAGATGAGAATCGAAGACAGTTGAAAATATTAGAGACTAAGCAGAGATGGCCAGCTAAGTGCTAGGCAGAGGTGGCCAACCGAAGGACTAGATAGAGTTGAAATCTAATAGATAGACAGAGGTGAACTGCATAGCTAGCGACGATCCACTCGACCAGAGCTGATAATATATGGAATATATTTAGCAAATTTAGTTTCAAAGCCAAGTATATCTTCCCGTAATTACACTTATCGATCTCTCCATCAACAGTAACAGGTCCTGCCTCGATGTAAAAGGATATTACTCTAACAAGCTGCGCTCCAAGACCAAAACCCCCAAAACGTTGAAAGATGCCGACGTAAAGCATATGCGACGCTTGTCATGAGGCTGCGGTATCCGCATTACACAACGTAAACAAGTTCAACATCCAACAAAACCTGATTGGAAGGTAAATGTAAACAGTCCCTAGATAGAAGAAAGTTCTCGTAATAGTCGTCTCTGGGTATCTCTAAATTTAAACCTCTTTAATCCAAACCTAAACTGCATGTCAGTCACGTCCGATGAAACATTATAAAGGGGGCAAAACAACATACCTCCATCTTCGCCAACTCCGCATTCTCCTTCCTAGCAATCGAGGTTGCAGTCTCAATAGCCATATCCAGATCATCCTGATCCGCCATCGTAATCATATCATCGTCATCTCTAATCTCAATTTTGAAGTTCAGACGAATACCAAACTTCTCTCGAATCTGCGCAACGAAATCCCGCATTTTCTTATTGGGATCGATGAAGACATAACGCGTGTCGGCTGCATGAACTTTGACCCTGATTTTGGTGACTTCGTGACGCCTAGAGGTTTGAGAACGCGCCGGAGAGCGTCTTCGGGCTTTGGATCGGGAGACCATTTCGAATTCGCCGTCGTCGACGTCGCTTACTCGGTCATAGTCGTCTTCCTCTTCTTCATCTATGTACATCGGCCGTGAGCTCTTTCCAGTGCGCGATCGTGAGTATGTGGATCGGTTGGACCGCGGTTGATACATATCATAAAGCTCGTCCACATAGTCATCCACGTCCTCATCTGAGCCCGCCCGTCGGCGAGGCATATCTCTTTCTCTTTCACGGCGACCCATATCCCTATTGCGGCTGGACACGGATTCGTTTCTAGAAGGCCTAGGTCTTTCCGAAGCGGACCGCTGAGTCCCAATTCGGGCTCGATCACCACCACCACTCTGGTCGAATGCAGCACGGCCAAGACTGAGGGGTTGAGGTTTGGGTCCAGCACCTCGGACTGACTGTGCACGGGTCATCTGCCCGTTAGTTCCATTGCTTTCCCCGGTTGACCTTCTGTTGTCAGCCTCCGGTGGAGGAGTCGGAGGAAACATATTCCTGTTCATAGGAGGCTCGGATTGTTGCCTTGCTCTGCTTTGTAGATTTGGTTTGACGAGATTGGTTGCGGCGTAAGAAAGCTTTTCGTCAGGCCGGTCATCCTTTGCGGAGTTGGACAACTTCTTGATTTCGGCGCCAGTAAATCCAGTGAACGCATTGGACCTATCCGAAGCTGCCACCAACCGAGCTTTTCCAAGATAATCTTTCGTCTTCAAATTCTTCACTTTCGCTTCGTTTGGCCGGTAAACGATTCCTACAGGGATGGAGAAAACAGTGTATCCCTCTGCTTCCTCCCTGATGGCCTCATCGATCACATCATGATCAGGGACAACCTTCTCTTTGGCCGCAAAGGACAAATCTTGCATACCAGTTTCTTTTTGTTGGAGATAAATATAGCATAGACCGCGGTTGAATAGGACTTCGCAGGAATATAGCTTAAACTTTAGGCCTAGTTGTTCGTAATCGATGTTGTTGTTACCCCTGAGATACAGAAGGGTGTCGTTGAAGTTTGCTAATGCTTCCTCGAAGTCACCCATGAGGAAGTTGGATACGCCCTGCTGGAAATATGCAACGGCAAGGTATTGGTCCAACCGTACAGCGCGCTGGTAGCATTCGACCTGTTCCCCGTCAGTGTTGCCCTTACCCTGAGTGTGGCTGTCCTAGCCTTACCGCTTTCTCGTGCTCGCCCAGTGTGGCATGAATGACACCGCAATTGAAGAGAATCTTGGAGGTGTCCGAAATTCCATCGAAGAATTTCAAGGCTTCATCGAATTCGTTGTTGTCGTAATGCCCGAGAGCAGCAACCCACGTCTCGATTTCCTATGCCGCAGTTTTAGTAACTGCGCGCTCAACAGGCAATGAGAGACGCTACAAACCTGTTTGAGAGACATATCGAATGGCGTCTAGGGATGTTGTAGCAGTCCAGTGTCCTCCAGTCAAAATGCCACAATCCCTCGGCGCACAATTCCAGATAGGAGAGTAAACAGAACTTCTGAGTATCGTCTAAAGCGCGATTGAATCACTTCTTCCTTTCCTTCGAAACCTGGTTCGATTGAGACACGGCCACCGGGGCTACGCAGAGCAGTGCGAGTGTCGCTGTTGCAGAGTAATGGAAAGAAGCGGGAATATTCTAGTAATTGATAGGACTTCAGGTCTGGGAAGGAGGTGAGGATGAGAGGTGAGATAACGAGGGACACGACAGAACGCAGGACTTAAGGACAGTGAATTGCAGCTATGTACGCTAAGTGAAGGAAAGTGGAGGGAAAAGAGTAGAGGAAGAGAAGACACAGGGAGCGAGCAGCACCTGGCACAGTACCTGGGCCGTAGCTAGTGGGGAGAGACGGATTTCTGAGTCTCAGCATGTTGCAGAGAGGCGCTTGGCGGTGGTGCATGATTGGTGGTGGAGGGGTCATCCACAGCGTCTAGGACGCCCCCGCCAGCTCCCTCGACCTTTCCTCCGCACCCCATGGTCCCCTAACCGATGCCCCTCCACGCCCCTTTGCGCTACTCTAAGCGCCCGGGAGCCTCAACGCGGCATGGCCATTTGAGAAACGTACCACTCTCATATCACCATATGTTCGCTTTTTCGCTGTTATGAATCTTTCATAACTCCAATATGATGCTTTGTTTAGTTCTATTAATGCTTTCCCAACATCCAATGTGCATCCTTTTGTCTGCAATGGTCGACTTCGCCGGACGTTTGAGATGTGTATCACGGCAAACTGCTGCTGAGACATGTACACGTGACCATTTTACCAGCCCTCTTCAACCACTTCTCTATTCGGCTGGCTAAGGCATTGCGCATAATCTTCAAGCTTCGCGAAGGCACTGCAGTAATTCTGTTGCATCGGGCATGCATCATGCAAACTGCCGTTTCGTCTACGCTGGTTTTGCAAATATCGAGGACTTCCAGAATAGGTGGCTGGTTGCTGGAACCGGCATGCAGAACTGGAATCCCATTCTCTTCTGTTCTGTTTTCTCAGAGCATGCCCTTATCAACCAGTTCCTTTCTCTCCTGCCACACCGTCTGACCTGAGCACGAACAGACCGTTTTGTCATTGTCCCAAACCCCGGCGCTCCGTGCGATCACGCCTACCAAGGTATCCTCATCATTCTTGTTGAACTGCCCATCCTGCTGTTTTGAGACAACAATGCTGCGGCCGATCATCTCCCAGATCTGGATTGGCTTGTCTAGGAAGACGGTACCAATTCCTCCCTTTCCAACTTCCACCGTGCCCCATATACCTCTCGATGGGCGGCCTTCTTTCTTAGCTTGTATAGCATCCCATACACCCCCGGTGGACTCCGGACCTCGAGAGATGTCTCCAGTCTCCCGAACTGTGGCATAGTAAGTCCCTGGAGACACTCCACGGATGGTCAAGTCCACTATTGTCAGGTTCGATGCCACTTGGACCATGCGTATAAGACCCCGCACTTTTGTCTCCAAGTGGGGGGCATGAGACTCTAATATACACACAGCGGCGCCTGAAAAGACTGATCAATATCATATACAGCAGAATAAGGAAGGGCAGTCAAGCACTGCAACTTCTTGAATGTGGACGACCAATAGAAATGGGTGCTTACTGTTAGATTTACCACTTCCTCGTAGAATAGCATCACGGCCTGTATCTTGGATTGCTTGAACGATTGCAGAAGGCGCCGCAACACCTTCAACTGACACTAATTGATCTTTAAGACTCGCGGTGACTTTGTTAATACCTAAACTCATGTCAGCTTCGACGGAGAATGACGTTGGTTCGAGTGCACCTACCATCTAATTTGTATAGTGACGTTGAGACGTCTTTGATACAGCTTTCACAAGTTAGAGGAACCGCGAAAGTGGTCTCGAATGGTGGGATCGTCATTATGCTGATAAGGTCATATAAATTTAGGATTGCGTGAAGATTCCAAGCGTAGAAGCAAAATTGCAATACAGGTTGTTCGATCTGTTTTCCTTAAGACTTTATGAGTCGCCCCAGCCCCAGGTTGCTTTGAAATCGTAAACCTCGGGACCATCGCCCTTCTCCGATCTTCGCCCGCGTCTGCAGGGCAGACCTCCGACGGGACGCGCCGATATGTCCACGTGACTATGAGCTTGGCAAGAATTCTAACCACGACCGCAGCCGCAACCGCAGATAGGGTATACTATATACCCCCAACGTCCCGTTCTTCACGCCCTCGATAAAACAAACTGCAGCTGTGGAGGGGCTCTGCAGTGGATGCGATTCAGTTAATACCTAAAACGGACGCCTCAGGTCCTCTGACCACCTCATCATGTCTCAAACTGTTGGCAAAGTATGTTGCTTCCTAAATTCATGGGCCAATTCAACAACCTCCTTTCGCATATACTAATACAGCCTCAGACCCGCCTCGCCTATGCCCGCTCATGGCATCTCATAGACGTGGGCTCGGACCCGCGCTCCCTCGGCCGCATCGCCTCCTCCATCGCCGTCGCCCTCATGGGCAAACACAAGCCCATCTACGACCCCTCGTCCGACTGCGGCGACTATGTCGTAGCCGTCGGCTGCCATGACCTACATACTACAGGAAAAAAGCGCTTCCAGAAGAAGTACTACACGCACACGACTCGTCCAGGAAGTCTGAAGGAGATTACGATGGATCGGATGTTTGCGAAATGGGGCGGTGCTGAGGTGCTGAGGAAGGCAGTTAGTGGCATGTTGCCGAAGAATCGGTTGAGGAAGGTTAGGTTGGCAAGGCTGAAGGCTTTTGAGGGCGTGGCACATCCGTATAAGGAAAATATTGTTAAGGTGGGCGGGAGGAGTATCGCGGAGATGCCGGAGGTTAAGGAGACATTGGCGAAGGCGAAAGCAGCGGCGCCAGCAGCACCAGCACAAAGGTAGGGGGTGCAGGATATGGAGAATGTAAGATTATAGAAAGCGGCATGCTCTGTATGATATACAGTTGAGGAGTCGATTACTTGTTGTATATTGGGTGTGTTCAAGGCTACATAAAACAATGGGAAGTCTAAGACTAATGTTCATTTATATGTACAGAATATTTCCAAACCGTGTTGTACAGTTCATATAGAAGACACAAACGCCAGACGCTCAGTATCCACGTGATATCCCTAATAATTTGAAGGCATTCGAGCATAGCTTATGGCAATGCATTTAAAGTTTGGCCTTAGGGTCCTTACGGTTTACAGTACACTGGATGAGGCCATTGGGGTCGGTTTGTGGTGCGAAAACAGTCGCGTCTTTGCCAGTGTTTTTCAAGCCCTTATGCCAGCTCAGATCTAACGAATATGATTAGCATTGGCTCAACTGTAGCTTGTCAGGACAGCAAAACCTACCAACTTCAAAATAGTGCTTATTTGGCAGAGAATAGTCCACAGCTTCGACTAAGGGCACAGCAGCAAGGATTTGGTCACACATCTTATACATGGTGTTTTGTACGCTGGCGCTGTTATCATTGGCAAAGGTCTTGAGGGTGATCTCCCGAGCATTTTGCCACGCCTCGTCGAACTTGGGCGCAACAGACCGGACGTCGGCCAGAGACTTGAACAACTTCCACTTCCAACCAGCCTCAACTTCGGTGCTGAGAATGCGATCCCACGTTTCAGGAAGCCTGGTGTACTCGTCACGGTGGAATCCATGAAAGGCTGACCCGGTGCTCTTGAGCACCAAAAGTTTCTCAATCTTGGACCGCAATGAGATACCCTCGTTTTCCCTGGTCACAGACTCCACGATGCGTACTTCAGCCCCATCGCGAAGGAAAGAGTGCGGGTGTGGCTTGCCATCGACTGACATGCGGGTCCAGCGGTGTTGGATGATCTTCACATGAGCGGCGTGGATGTGTGAATAGGTCTCGATGAAGTGAGTGCCGATGATAGAGGCAAAAAGCTCTGGAGGTGTCACTGGGTTCTGTTTGGCGAGAATATAGCATGTTTGTTTTTGAGTGTCTGTAGCAACAATGACGGAGTTATCTGCTTTCGTGTAGCTGTGCAGAGAGTTAGCCTCTGCTTCCAAGCAACCGTTGGTAGTATGACAAGCTTACGAAGTCTCGATATCTCCCTCTAGAAGAACACAGATAGTCATCTCGACGACAGATTGAACACCGGTCTTCTCGTCCTTCTCCACCTTGTATAGGCGGACGTTATCTTTGCCATACCGGGCATAACTAAGTTGAGACATGGTGGGAGGTTTGTGCAAGATAAATTGAGCTTCAAATTTCTGGCGAAGATTGAGAGATGCACTGAATCGCGCAGAAGGGTCAATTGAGTAGACAAAGATGGTTGGATGCAAGTCTGAAGTGTCGAAGAGGTTGGCAGCTGGGTAGTGCAGATATATACATGAAGATGGGGCGTTATCAGGATCCGACTCGCGGAGACGGCCGAACTGTACCAACTTTGCTTTTCCCGATTAGGGTGACAACGGAGCTCTGCAACACAGGCCGGATTACTCTGTGAACACCTGGTGGCGGGTCGTTCGAGCGGTGCGAGTGATGGAGCTGGTTGTCGGCGCTTTCCGATATCTACCTTCGAGTCTTGTTGAAAATGACGCCCCGCCATTGGTGCACGACGCCCTATCACGTGACACTTCAGATTCAACGCCGCGAACGGCTTCACAATCCAGATCGCCCTGCGGCATCAACGGCATCCTCGGCCCAGCAAAGAAAGAAATGCAGTTCATTGAATTAAGCATATCCAGATTCGACGATGAAGAATTATATCGGGTATGTCAGCTTGTCCGCGGGCTTGGCTGCCATTCTATCGTAAGCTTCTTCCCCAGGCGTTCCAGAATACCGGCGCTGCCTGCTCCCTAGCCACCAGTGATCGTCCCATCAACACCTGCACATTCACCAGTACCAGTAGACTACACCCTACTACATACCACCGTCGAACCTTACCCCGACCGTGACCCGTCAATTCACCTTTCATTCCGCTCACTCTATTGCATTCTTTCGCCAACGCCCATTCATTACGTGATACTCTGCTTCCCCAGCAACCGGCACGCTACACACTATCCTTTTGGACCAACGTCGCTGCAACCCCGCCGAGCTTGACCCTCACTGTATCACCTCCGCAGACTCGACACACGAAAGAAAGCCCATGAGGGAAGAGGAGCGTTGTAACCGAGAGCTTCACAAAAGAGATGCGGCTGGAGGGTGCATGGTCAAGGCTAGCTCATGACGCCTCCCGCGCGCTCCGTTAATACCCAGGGCGATGCGCCGTCTGTCGAACCGGTTGCCCTACTCCCTCCGTCGCGTGGTAGAGATGGCCGTTCTGTCTCCTCTGCCAGTACCATCACCGCCTCCCGGGGACAATCCTCTTTTGCATCGTCCAACCCTCCTCCGGGAAGCTTCAGCTCTGAACTGAGAACCACTGTATCCCGCAGCGAAACGCCTAGACTTGATTTCACTGCACTTCCCAGCGTCACCGGCAAGGATTTACAAACCACTTCCGAGCAGAGACAGGCCGAATTGCAAGATCAAATCGAGAAGGAAATCAAGATCAAGAATGGCTCGGAAAATCTCCTCGAGGCCTTGAATTCTAAAAATGCAAAACAAACCAAGGACCAGAGATTGAGGGTGGAAGCGGAGCTCAATGCGTCTAACAGGAAGCTGGCCCAGCTACGGTTGGGTTTGGAGGCAGAGATTCAACGATCCAAGGAGATAAAGTCACCTCCAGCGCCCGTACAAAGCAGATTATCATATCTATTCCGGAACAGTCCCTCAAGTTCACCATCACGTCAGCCTGTAGATGATGACGAGGACGAGATGGAACAAGAGTCCGAATCACCCACTTTCGTACTTTCAGAGATGCTCCAAGCTTTGGAGGCCGAAGGAATGCAACCAGAATACTATGTCGAAAAGGCGAATTCTTTAGTGGATCTTTTCAAACGTCACCCTACTCTAAAGTACGACTTGGCTTGGTCTATATTCGGTATGAGAATGCAAACTATGCTTCTTAGCGACAGCCGGGAAGTCGTAGCCGCTGGATATCGCTTAATGAGACATGCCATAACCGACCGGAAGTCCATCCAGATCATTCGTGGACTGCATACGGATTACTTGGTGATACTCTCATTGGTGAAAGAGAGCAAGGCTAGTGTAGAGCGCGAACAAGCTCTCAAGTTTGTCAGATCATTTCTGGATGTCAAGGATGGAATTGAGGAGCTATCGTGTGCTGTGATTAGAATCATTGTGGCTGTGGCAGAACATACTGACGACCGGTTGAAGAACATAGCTATACTAACTCTTGCAGAGATTCTAGTAAGAAAGCCGCCGCTTCTAGTATCCGCGGGAGGTATGGGGACTTTGACCAATGCGCTTGGCGAAGGGAACTATTATGCAGCCGAAAGTCTAGCCAGCTCCTTCCTATATCTTTTGGATACTCCACGTCGGCGTCAGTTCCTCAAATCTGGACATGAGCTGGAAGTTCCCTTCGCCATGTTCTCGGATGCCTCGCCTACATATGGACCGATGCACGAGGAGAAACTCAAAGCAAATGCTAAAGTAATAGCTGCTCTCCTAAGAAGCTGGTCAGGCTTGATGGCCCTCTCCATGCACGACTTCCTAACTATCCGATCCCTTCTAATGGCTCTATACATTTCCACTCCTCATGTGCGAAATGTCCTCTTGGAGTTGTTGTTTGATATCCTCAGGATTAAACCCCCCTCTTGGTCTTCTTCCTTTCTTGCTGGCCGAAGGCTGACAACATATGGTCGCGTCACGAATCTCAAAACCCAGACACCGAAAGATTCTACGAGTACGGATGGGGAAGATGCGACCAATAAATGGAACCTCTTGGAACATTATGTTGCTGCTGTGCTCTCTGTGCTGTTGCATGCAGGCTTATTACCTGCATTGTTGCATGCAGAAGAAGAGCCTTTGACACTTACTCTGAAGCGGAAGACCACCCTTTTGCTAGGAGAGGTGTTGAAGCTGGCCAATGAACTTCTACCACCCAGTTGGAGCTCATCGCTGCAAGTACTCCCTCAACTTCTGCAATCCGCTGCCCGATTCCAATTAGAGGATAGATTCGTGGCGATTGGGACCATCTACCAAGTCGACAGTGTAAATAGAACTCTCTATCGATCTGGCCCAACATCATTGCACACTGGTAAAACCAATTCTTTGACGGATACCGAGCCTTCCGCCCGCCACACAGACCCGTCAAAAACCCAAGCTGGAATGCATATGGATGAGGCTCAATTCCGAACGTTAATGGTAGAGACTCAGGTTTTAAATACCGTGAATTTTACAAAGTGGAGATGGGACCTCATTCAACAGATAATTGATGGACCTCTGTTGAATGCGAAGCGTCTGGATGAGGCCATCAAAGCCACCAAATTCGTGCATAGGCTGCTCGGATTTTATCGGCCGTTCAAATACCGTTTCTCAGAGATCAAAAACACGAAACCCAATCAGCGATACGTTCGAGCTGGCTGTGCCCTAATGCGCAGTCTCTTACAGAATCCAGAGGGCATTCGATATTTGAGCGACAATAAATTCACTAGACAACTCGCAGAGTGTCTTTCTCATTTTGACAGAATGAGCGGGCTTACCTCTGAATCCCCTATTTTTACAAAAGACAGAATGACCGAGACACTTACTGGCGGTTATTTTGCTCTTCTTGGCGCCCTTACGAGGGATCCTAAAGGCATCCAGATTTTGGAGCGCTGGAAGGTCATCAACATGTTTTACCATATTATAGAGCTCCATTCCAGAGATGACCTGATCAAAGCTTTGCTCAGCAACATGGACTATTCGCTGGACGGCCATCTCCGCATCATCATATCCAAAGCGATGACCTCCTGCTCGAAGGATATTAGAATTTTCTCAACTCGGTTGCTTCGAAAATATGCCACCAAATGCATCCAAGATGTAGAATCGAGTGCTGGAATCGCGGAATGGGCTATTCGACTTTTGGTCACACAGCTCTATGACCCCGAAATCGAGGTCTGTGAAGTTGCTGTCAAGATCTTAGAGGAAGCATGCAACCAAAAACAATCGTTGGAGTATGTCGTTAAGTGCCGCCCAGCCCTCGATCATTTGGGTGAGATAGGGGCTCCTTTACTGCTTCGCTTTCTCTCTACCTCGGTAGGATACCATTATTTAGATGGTCTAGACTACATCACGAGAGAGATGGACGACTGGTTTCTAGGCCGAAATGATTCCTACGTTGCACTGATAGAGGCTTCCCTCGCTAGAGCACTTGCAGATATTCCAGAGAGGCCGCCGCCTCAACTGTCATATGACGACGCCCCTGAAAACCCTGAATACGGGATTGTCCCCCCACACTTCTATCGTGAACTCACACGAACTGAAGAAGGGTGCAAGCTCTTGGAACAGAAAGGTCATTTTGACGAGTTTGTAGCGACGATTCGTGACTTTGCCTCAGAAGACGATGATGCGGAGACCATTTTGAAAGTTAAAGGCTGTCTTTGGGCGGTTGGCAATGTTGGATCCATGGAGCTTGGCGCACCCTTCCTCGAAAAGTCCGATGTGGTCAAAATCATTGTGCAGATTGCAGAAACCTCAGCAGTCATGTCCTTGAGGGGCACGGCGTTCTTCGTACTGGGGCTGATATCACGGAGCCTACACGGGCAAGAAATCCTGATTGAGCATGGCTGGGATGGTGTCGTCAGCGAGACGGGTGATGCTCTTGGTTTCTGCCTCCCATTGGATTTCAAAAAACTGTTCACTGTGAGTTTTTATTTGTTGAGTGATTTATGGTGTTGCTAGCTGCGGCTGACATGTGTTCCTAAGATCAAGCCTTGGGCGGCCAAAGCACGCGATCCTATGTGGCAGCACAGAGGCGAAGTGAAAATTGCCGTTACCGATCAAGATCCTGTCAATGCTCGCATTTTGAAGCTGGCTACGGATCTCGGCAACACGGTCCTGGCCAAGAAAGCTGCCAATGATCTTCAAACGTAAGTTCCATCCGCAACGGACAACAGCGGACTTGTTCAGTAATGTATGACAGGCTCAAGGCGAAGAAGGCCCGTGGCTTCAGTAAGCCGGCAATGTTCCACAAGGTCATGCAAATCCTGGAAGCACATCACTTTCGTCTCCCCGTCTGCCGATTCGTTCTGGACCTTTTTGATCGAAGCGTATTACGCCAAATTGTGCTGGATGAGGATGACGCGGACGACACTGAAAGCAGCGATTCCGATTCTGACGAGGAGCCGGCGGTCTCGAATGGACTACAAAGGGGGACATGAGCGAAAATCTAACGCTTAGGAGAAGGGTTTTGTGTTTTCTCGGCGTTAGGATGGGCCATTGTATGTAAAATAACATCTGGTGAGGCTTTAGTATGGCTTTTCGGATTTTGGTTTGGAGGTTGGAGTATGGACTGATCCAGCAGGTTTGGGTCTAAATGTGGTAGCACAGGCACGCATTGGGGAGCCGGCTCTAGTGTAATTCCCCTTCTTGCGAGAGAATAAACGTGCTTCTATGCTAGGTAGGACATATAGCACTAGTTGTCAAGGAAAGTCAAAGAAAGAATCAATTCGGGATACATATCACGTGGTAAATATATTGTATGGCGTGCAGCGCGGGGCCCAGACTGACAGGAAACGAACGTGCACTAGAACCAAGAGATATCAAGGGACGGGGTTCAGATCTGAAAGTCTAATTTGTTACAGATGGTCCGGAGTTCGGTGCTGCACATCAATGACGCTTCCACAACGGCATCTACATCGAAGGGATTCCGTATCAGCACGCTTGTGATCTAACTCAAACTTTCATCCCGACTTTTGTTGCATGTTGACTTCGAGGAGCTTGGGATTTGATATCCGTATGAGAAGTCAGTTGGGTAAACGTATTCAACATTGCAAGTGGAATTTATCGACCAGGCCATCTTAAACAATTGGGCATTCACAGCATTCAACCGGCAAGAGGCGTGCGTCAACAGGGTCCCTGGTAGTTTGAGATATGATCCGAGCAGGGACAGCTAGCAGGTAGCTTCCGAGCTCTCCAGCGCCCACTCTACACAATACATAGCACATACGTATCCAGCTCTGTAGATCTTCCTCCCACAATGCCACATCCACCACTCAACTTATTAATAAATCAAGCAACAATCTACAGGGGGGGTTTTCTGTTAGACTCTATCGGTGCACGCTCTGTTGAGTTGTGATGCACCGCAGACCTTTCGATGCGAATGCTTGTCATGGGCCACATCGATCGGGCGAGGCGTCTTCTCTGTTTTTCAGGCTTGTCCCATCTACCATTGCATCGGCGATCTAGTTGCCAGCATATCATGCATTTTCTCTTTCTTCACCAGCAACATGTCAATAATATACTTCTTCAACCAGCTGGACCGAATCTTCGGTATGCAAATCTACATTCACCACTTTCCATTATTGTTCACTGTCTTGCCCATGCAGCAGCTGTAACGCCTATAGCATTGTCCTTCCTCCTCACCTCACCTCTTCCCTCCGTCCCAAGTTTCCGAAGAAAGCATTTGACTGAAAGCGTTGCCGTTCTTGTGTCTATACACCGTTCCTCAGAATCTCCGTCTTCATTCCTGTTCCCCAATTCCAAGAACACTTAACTTGCAATACCTGCAATTAGTGGATACCACCCAACGGACGCAGGCCAGCTGACAAGTATTGATTGCTATCCGTCACCCTCGCCGTGCGGGAACAGTCTGTCAATTCTGCACCACAGCCATTCACCATCGCATTCCGCAACTTTCTTCAAGATATCTGGAGAATTGGTAGAGGATTCGCAAGGAAGAGAACGCCGTCAACGTTATTTATCGAATGAATCTGATAGACGGCACTGATTGCTCTTTCACAATCTGTGGCGAGCAACCCTTCGACCCGGCTGAAGATCCGCCGACCTTAATGGTAGACAATGAGGTCCCACCGGATACTCTGGAGCAGACACCTTTGCTCGCGCACCGCGATGCGAGGCACCTCGTCCGTCTAGTACAGTGCCCTCAATGCTCCAAACCGTTCAGCAGTCCGGTCACTCTTCCGTGCGGGCATACTGTTTGCCGATCTTGCTTGCCGATTCCCCAAACGAGAGCCAACATATCTTACCCAGATACGCCCGACCGTCAACTTGGCATAGCTTGTCCGATTCCCAAATGTAAAGCAGAACATGCCACAGGCGAATGTGGCGTGGACGTGACGTTGGCCAAGCTTATGGTGCTCGTCAAGGCTGAGATCACAGAACATCGCTCGCAATCAGAAAACAGTCCAATCGTTTTGGAAGAGAGTGTACAGCTGAGCGAGGATCAGAATCTCATTGAAAAAGAGAAGCCGTCGGAAAAGGCGCGTTCACGAATTCTTCATGGCGGTCGTCTGGCCTCGACCTATGCGCTAGCCGAAATGGGGGAACTACAATACAACTCGGATGTGGCTTATCGCTCCTTGTCCCCGACGATGGATGATTACAGCGAACTGGATACTATTTTGCTCGACCGCCTAAGAGAAGTGGCGCATAAAGAGCTGGATTGCCTCGTCTGTTATAACATAATGTTGGACCCCACGACAACGGGCTGCGGGCATACCTTCTGTCGCAGATGCCTTGGTCGTGTTATGGATCACAGCAACATATGTCCAATATGCAGGCGACAACTCCATGTTCCGGCATCCCTTGAGAACCAGCCTAGCAATGCCCGCATCATTGCTCTGCTGAATACCCTGTGTCCTGATATAGTCGCTGCCCGCTTATCCGCTCTCGCTTTAGAAGAACAGCCAGCCAACGATGAATTCGACACTCCGCTCTTTGTCTGCACGCTTTCTTTGCCAATGATGCCAACATTCCTGCATGTCTTTGAGCCTCGTTACCGCTTGATGATACGCCGTTGTCTGCAAGGAAATCGCCGTTTCGGGATGGTCATGTATAATCGAAATTCTTCGCCTCAGGGAGATCTCGGTGCCACTAGTTTCCTGCAATATGGGACCTTACTTGAGATTGTCAATGTTGAAATGCTCCGCGACGGACGCAGCTTCGTTGAGACGCGGGGTATCAGTCGATTCCGAGTACGGGACCATGGAATGTTGGACGGCTATGAAGTCGCCCGCGTCGAGAAAATCGAAGACGTATCCCTTGCAGAGGAAGAGAGACGGGAAGCCGAAGAAACCAGGGCGGCGTTGGCGCTTGCAGAGGAAGCGCAGAGTCAGGGCCGAAACTTGACTCCTGAGCTTGCTATGAACATGCTCTCAACACGCCAGCTGCTAGACCGAGCCAGAGACTTTATCGAACGGATGAAATCCAGAAATGCGCCGTGGCTGAACGAACAGATTGTGCAATTATATGGCTGTCCGCCTGATGACCCCGCGATATTTCCATACTGGTTTGCCTCCGTATTACCGATCGCGGAGGAAGAAAAGTACATTTTCTTTCGGACGACAACAGTGCGGGAGCGCATCAAGATAGTCAACAACTGGATACTGAGGATCGAGAGACAGAGATGGTATGTCTCAATTTCGTTCAATTATCGTCCCCGGTGCAACCACCACTATATTTAAAAGACTGGAATTTACTGACTTGAGAACTGTTTAGCCTGTCCGGACGATCCTGCACTCTTCTATAGCCACTACTCCGTTGTTTCACATCTTTGCATTATGCACTCACGCACTCGGTCCTTTCCTACTCCTCTTACTGCCCGTCTTGCATCTTCATATCCAATACGTCAAGCCCTGTCTTGCGCTGGATTTTTTTAATAAGTAGTAAGAGCTGGGGTTGCCCAATTGTTATATATGCATTCCCCAATCTCCAAGCATATGCCAATTGTTCGAAGCTGTTTCAATCGGGGGCGTTGTAGTCACTTCTTCGCATACTATCGTCATACAAGGCCCATTTGGCGCTGACATATGGTGTCTTGGCACAACTATCTTCTCATTAGTCTGATGGCCATTTTCACTATCCAAGCAGGCAGAGGCTTTTCGGTACGACTTTTGGTCGGAGGAACCCGTTGTTTGTATACTTATACCCCAGGATTGATAATCCTCTACTCCTCCACCGCTCAATAAAACAGCACTGTTTTTTTTTTCAAAATACTGTGAACCTGTGAGAATACACCGATATGAGTGGGTTTATTTATAGATGTTTAGGAATCCAAGGCTTGTTCTTGATAAGCTCGAGCCGTCTCTTGTCCTTAGTCCGACTCGAGGCATTGATAACTTGGCGTGTTGGCGGCTAATCTGGTTCTCCGTGAAAGCCGACCCTCGTCCATCCATCACTATTTGCTTCCTCTTT
>ML993852.1:60051-81781 GCA_010093945.1 Delitschia confertaspora ATCC 74209
CCCCGCTTCCCGCTCTCCGCTCCCGCTCCGCTCCACCGTTGTGCCTCTTCCGCCCCGCTCCGAGTAGCTCGCCCCACCCCCCCCTCTACGGGCGGACGAGATGCTAGCACGATGAGCGTGAGTAATGCTACACCTCAGAGCGGTCATGAAAATGCCCACAGCAATGGCAAGGCTTCGAAGCGACCGCAGACGTTTATGTTCATTGATTCGTCTCAGCCCGGGGTCAATCTGAAGCCCGACAAGGCAGTGCGCTCCTTTGTGATGCACCAGGCCCGCAGTCGTCGGCGATGGTCAACCCGTAAACCACCTATCTGCCCTGAGGAGACGCCAGACACAGAAGAAGCTCCTGAGTCCGCGGTAAAAAGTGTCCGCAGATCACCGAAGAAGAATCAGCTTAGGCTTGAGGAGATATCTCCCGTCTCATATTCGGTCGACTACGATGCCAGTGCCAGCGAACGGGAAAGTCGAGGATCTACGTCCTCGTCCTCCCCGATCATCAGTATTCATTCTGGGGCACTGACGCCTCCCAGGTCTTCTCATGGAGGTCGTGGAGGAACCGTTGCTCTTCGAGATTGGTTTGCTCTTGGTGCCCTGGATCCGTTTGGTTGCTTGCCAGTGCCGACGGATTCGACAACGAGCGCTTTGATTGATCACTGTAAGCCCACCGAAACAATGTGGTGTTCACTGAACAGGTATTGAATACCCAATTTGCAGTCGTGAAAATGTTCTCCCCACGCATGCTACCAGTAGACCTTCACCAATCCTCTAATATCGCCACTTCTCAATGGCTATCCGGTGCCCTACAAGACACATCCAGTGGGAAATCCATAACCTACGCAATACTTTGCTCAACAGCCCTTCACCTACATCTCATGGGAGCAAGTACTCTTGATCAAGTATTATATTACAAAACTCTCGCCATTTCCGAGATCAACTCCAATCTTTCGAAACCCGACACCAGTGTTGCCGATAACAATATAGCCGCTGTTTTCATGCTGCTATGCATGGAAGAGAGCATGCTCGCACTTTCGGCTGCAGATCCTCATCAATCGAAGGATGACTTGGACTGGAGCGAGAAGCAAAAGCTTGTACATCTGAACGGCCTGCGTACTATGATTCAGCAGCGTGGTGGTCTGGCTGCACTGGCAACTAATCGATGTCTGCAAGTGTTTTTGCTGATGTAAGTGGAAAATAACGTCCTATGGATACATTGTGTCCGCCGAATTCTCTTCTGGGACTTAGGATCTGTAATAATCGCTCACTTTTCCTTAGGCATAGCATCGCTCACTCCATTACATCTTTTCATCGACCATACACTACCCTCCTCGATGGCAGCGGAAACCCATGCACATATGACACTTCATCACTCAGAGCCCGCCCTTCCTCCCGGGCCTTGAAACCTTTTAAGGACCTCCAACTCGATTCCAACCTCATAGATATCCTCGTTGACATAATCATTTACACCAATGACCTAGCCACGTGGTATTGCGACCGCAGATGTCTCTTAGATCCTCTCGAGCTCCAGAAACACTCCAGTCTATTAATGTACAGACTATTTGACTGGTACGACCGCGAGGCACGGAATCGAAACCCTCTCGATCAGTGTATATGTCTCGCATCATTGATCTTTGTCGTCCGAACCTCGCACCCACAAGACGACAGCTACAAAACCATGGCTCTCACTGCCGTTCACCGCCTACACGAAACACTGAAAAAGACAAGTGTATTCCGCTGGTCCAGAGCGCCCGATCTGCTGCTCTGGACGTTAACTATGGGTGGGTTAGCAGCAACCGGTTCCACAGAAATGGAATTCTTTTCCCACTACTGCACAACCGCCTTCGCTGACACCGGATTCCACGAGAAGCCGACAAGTGAGGAGCTTCTGGATAAGATGAAGAGCTGTCTGTGGATTGGAAAGGTGTTGGATGCCGATGCCCGGAGACTGTGGACTCACATAAGGTTGGTGAGGGGGGAGGGGGATGAGGGGCTGATGGAGGGGTTCAAGGTGTTGGATGTGGAGAGGGGGCATGATGCAGTAGGGTTGTTGACTCGGAACAGGTTTTTTTCGAAGAGGTGAGGACAGTGGGGAGTTGGGGGGAGGGAGGCATTAGATATGGAATGGTTAATGTGGAAGCGATGGTGTTGTGATATTGGATACCCTGGGACTTGAAGAATTATTAAAAGTACTGTTTACTGGGCTGAAGGACTCGGCTTTTACCGTTGACTTCCGTGATTGGTTGAATAAGAAGGAGAGATGTGCAGCGTATGTGACTAAACCTGAATAGGGTTGCCAGCTTGGAAACTGGAAAGGCTGTTTGTTGGGTGGTGCCCTAGGAGTAAATCCTGAGGGTTATTTACACTCTGAATGGAGTGTTCTAGATATAGTTAATGTAGATGCTACGCTGTACCCGTTTAGAATGGTATACCTACCGATTTTACGATCGATATCCCCGGCTACCATGGAAGGAGGATAACAATAACAACAGGGTGGATAGCAAGTTCGTTCCTATTTAGAGATGGCTTGCAAGCTACCTTAGAAGATCGTTAAACCTCCGATAGATGACTGAATATTCCACCAGTTAATTAATTGGTTGAGATTCAGATGTCACATCGATGTTGGATGCCCCTCGCTATTAATCTCTAACTTGTATATCAAACTCTGGAGATACAGTCTTCCTATCGTTTTAAGGTCTATTATATCTACACCACCGTCATACATGACCTCATCATCTCCTACTCAACGAAGAGGATGTCCTTTAATCTCGGTGTGTGCAATTTGAACGCGAAGACTGCAGAAGAACAATGGAATACCTTATTCTCTTCTAGACCTTTTTTATAATGACGAAATAAAGAGTTATTTAATATCTCTATGATAGGATAGGTCATCTATATATCTAAAGAGCAGTGCTTCACTTTGGTAGAATAGGGATAGGGCCGAACACTTCTAGGTGGAACTGATAAACCAACGCCTGAACCAAACTGGAGCTCTCTCTCCCATCTGCTGAGGACAACCTTAAGAAGTTTAAGCCCGATATAGAATAGGAATCCACTTTCACACTCTATTCTTTTATTTTCTTACCATCCCCCCTGCCTCATGTTCGCTCTCTACCACCCTCCTCCCCCGGAGTTCTCTCGGATAAGATAATCTTGCTCACACACTAAACGCGGTTCGGCACGAGTCAACACCCGTGAGCCGCCCATCCGTTGCTGGGTAGTCGATCCCTCGGTCTGGGCCAGCTTCGCTGCTTCAGCCTGCTTGAGCAACAGAGGAGAAAGGCACCTCGTGACTTCGCAGCTTACAAGCTTGCAGATGGGGAAAGTAACCTCACATGTAGAGACCGGAAGCACAGGTTCCTGGATGGCATATGTCTTCGGAGGAATTCCAAGAGCTTCCTCCGGATGAGGGGATTCGAGAGTGATGCAGAGCCGGAGCATCGAGAGATCAGAAGGACAGCGGCGCGTCGTATCGCTTGTCCGCGCGCGATCTTGTGTCTGTCCAACGAAAACGAAATGAAACAATACAAAACCCAAAAGATGGGGAAACCCTTTGTAAGGTGTGTTATTTTTTTTTTATATTTTTTTCGTCCGCGCACTCCTGCGGGCGGAGCATTTTTTTCCTACCCTCCCTCCGAACACAGCACCGTCAGCACGTGCAACATTCCTTATCGCTTTGAACCCTCTTCCCCTCCTGACCCCAAGTGTCTCTGATACTACAGTCGATCACAAGTTCTACCTGAGATAAGATATCCGATACTGTAAATGTCGCACAGCTTGGTAGGAATTTGTCAGATTAGGGGATCCTCGGATCATCGTCACTGACGACAAAAAGGAGAGGCCGGCACAAGGCGGAATGACCCTCACGGCAAGATATGTCAACCGAGCCCCGAGAACTGGTGGGTCTACGCAAGCAAACCCTTCTTTTTCCCCCTCCCTCCTCCCCCCCCCTCTAGTGTCTAGAAGCAAGAATGTTTGCAATGCTGCATTTGCATTAGGAAGACGACTTTCGGTATCGCGACACCTGCAGTGTGATCAGTCATCCATTTGCAATTGCAAGAAACCGGTCAAAGTGGCCGTGACCCCCGTTGGCTCGCACCTCGTCACTGATCAGCCTTGTCGTTCGTCCCAGCGGCACGGTGCAACGGGCCAGGGTTCCTTTTCGCTCCTGAGAGAAAGGCGGTCAGCTGAAAATGAGCTATCCCCGCAAATTGTTAAAGCACGCAAGAAAAAAAAAAGGTTACACGGCATGGAGCTCGGTATGTGACGTGATCATGAAGCTTGATTTCGAAGAGTATTGATTTATTTGATATTGGTTTGATATGGCGATTGCAAGTCTCGAACCTCAAACTGCTCTACAGTGAGGGAGAGCTTGCCGACTATCTCCGTACCCTAGGTACTAATCTGATCATGAATCTCCTCCGAGTAGATCCTCTTATGGCCGTAGATAGAGTAGAGTGGAAAACACTATCCAAACCAGTTCCCAACCCCCATCACAGATTATAACTTCAGTAAATCCAAAAGAAATGAATGGAGAATGTTCCCAATTCCACCCGAAGCGCCATGCTGAAAATAAAAGGATATCGCTCGCTCAAATGCATCAAAACCCGATAAAAAGAGAAACTGTTTAAGAGAGATCATGAAGAGGTCGTTTAACAGCTTGCTATCAGCGGCGCATTCGATTGATCGGGTAGGAAATAGCTATCCGGTATATAGGACGCCTGTTCCGATTTGGTTTTGTAGTACGAGGTCGTGAGCATGGCTTCCTCTTCCGAAAACTCCAAAGTCGGTTGAGGAGGGGAAACGGGAGGGGTGTCGTCGTCCGATTCCTCATCGTGGACGAGCTCGGGTGGTGATTGGAGTGAGTGGGAACGGGAAGATGTGCGGGACAGAGCGTGCTCCTCGTCGTCCTCCATGTCCTCGTAAAAGTCCTCCTCGTCGGATTCGTCGTCCACTTCGGTCGTAGTGATTTGGATGGGTGCCTGGACTATCCGCCTGGGTGCGATCATGTCGAAGTCACCCTCGTCGTCATAAAAATCGGAGTCGGAATCTGAGTCGTCGTCAAACTCTTCTTCTATTTTGTCGGCCCATTGGATGTGACGGGGCTCTTCATGTTTGGAGGCATTGCGGACAGTGTTGTTGAACCATTCCTCTTGCTTTTTCTCTGCTTCTGCGAGCTCAAGCATTAGGGAGTCGAGTAGGTTGGCGTGACCGACAAGCAGCCTCAGGTCGTGGTCAGCTCGACATGCTTCCTTGCCCAATTTGGCGCGTGCCGAGGCGGCAATGTAGTACGTTTGTGTGAGTGACATCTTTTGTTTCTTTGCTGGTGGCGCAGAGAAATAGTGAGAGCGGGTGGTTTCTGCAGAGAATGGTTCGAAAGTGGTTTGTAACCGAAGATGTGAGGAGAAGGAAGACATCTTTGTATCATTCATATATTTGTAGACAGCGAAAAAAAAAATTATTGCCTGATGGCTAGTTTGAGTCAGAAAGACGGTTGACTGATGGCGCGCGTTCCAGCCAATTGGACTAAGGTGATCGGAGGCAGGGTTTTTGTGGGACAGGGTTGCTGTTCACGGAAAACAAAGCGGGATCGAGTTGCGTTGTAAAAGGTACAGAGTGGTTGGGACTGGTTTGATGGGTCGATGGTACCTAGGAATCGTCGGAGCGGGTTTGAGTGAATTGTGATTGAGGGTTAGAGGCGAAGGATGGGGCGGAAAGGGTCTTTCTTATGTCTCTGTGACGATTATGGATGACCATGGAGTTTAACGGGAACTCGGACACATCACGTCCCAATAATTCCGAAAACCCACCGCCCGCGCGCTCACCGCACGCCCGTGCCCACCCACACACCGCTTGACCTGAAGCTGGGGGTACGCAGCATGATGATTCATCTCACCCAAAGCCCTGCAACATCTCTGAATTCCTCCGCTTGTTGTTGCCGTTGCCCGCCAAAAATGTCCTCCTCGGCCCTAGAGCATTATTAAACAACAGATGCGAGATATTTCGCCCGATCCCGTCCGGATTTTACAAATACAGCTACCTAGAAAATACGAAAAAATTATCGTGATTACATGAAGATGATCGTGATTATATGAAGATGATCTTGATTCCTGTCGCATTGAACTTCAAATTCTCAACATGCACGCACGCACGCACGCTTTGTACGAAGGGCGTACAGAGTAGGTACGCGGTCAGTGGGTCTGCAGCCTCAAGAACTCTGGGCCCTGTGGCTATTGTTCACCGTGTACCAACGATACACAGGGCTGCCTGGGCATTGTTGTGACTTTTTTGGTGAGGTTGAACGATGAGGTGTCCATACTGCTGGCGCAATTTACGTCCCAGCCCGCGCAAAGAGCGAATCAGCATGTATCTTCACAGAATCAGCGAATGCTCCACGACACGACCGCTGGAGCAAATCTCCACCTAAGCAAATGGTCACCTCGCGGCTGCGGTTGCTCCGTGTGCAGGAGCCCCAACATTTCGTTTAATCCCAACACCCCTACCCCCCCCCCCTCCCCCTTCCTTCTCCCCACAGCCCCCCCATCTCGCAATATCTCCCCTTCTTGGGATGGGGAATGGGAAGATTGCAAAGCTGTAGTGATCTGAGTAATTATCGAGCTCCGACGCCCTTTGGATCGATCAGCATAGACTTGTTCACCATCGAAGGGCAGCATAACTAGAAAGTGTGTGTTCCAAGGGCTGTCATCCTTTCTTTCACATTGCGGAGTTTAGGGTCTAGCCCGCCTTTTCTCCGTAAACTCCAAAGTCCACCTAAGTCAACCCAGTGACGTCCCAATCACGAACCAACCTATTTCTTTTTGTTTCCGTGAATCCAAAACATCACCATCTTTGTTGGATTACTCACACATCTATCTCCAACCCTTGGCGTGACCCCGCGCTGCCATTCCCCGCCATGCCTGTTCAAAATTCCCATCTGACAAATACTACGCCCTAGGAGATAGGGTAAATGAGTTCCTGCCCTGCATATTAGGCAGTCATCATGATGATTGTGAGGCAAGCAAATCCTTGGTGCACAACAGGCGGAGGTCCCTGTTGCCATCTTGTTTAACACCACGTTTCGACATTCACGCCCATGAGCAGGCAGCATTGTGGTTATGCCTTCGAGTCCGGACCACCTAGATGTCCAGCTCTTCGTTCAGCTGCTTGGATGCCAACTCTGTGCTCAGCATTCCGTACCTCTTTGTCTCCTAAAGGAAATAGGTATTCCATTTCAGCTGTCTACTTCACTGTGTCCCGGGCTTGGCTACCATTCGCTCCATCCCGCTAGCGCTGCGCCTTGCTCAGTCGGTCAGCCCTACGGTACCGTCGCAGTATACGGGTGCAACGCATCTGCAAGGAGCGAATTAAGAATATGACACGACCCCCGCTTTTGGTACTCTCTTCCCTCTATTCACCGCCTCGCCGCAGCCTCACCGCTAAGACTAAACATTGGGGTATACGCCTTCAATATATATGCAATGCGCCTCGAGTGCGACAATGGAGGTGAACTATATACGACTTCTTTGGGAAATTGAGTCACATCTGGATCCATGCGCGGCGCTCCCTTTACAGAAAAATCTCTACTGAAAGGAAGTAATTACTCTAGTACTGCCTGTTTTACTGATTGCGGCATCCCCAATAGCTTCTCGTCTTGGTCGCGGTTTCTAGACTTATGACGCTGGTAACCACTTACTTCTCTTTACGGCATGACAATTCTGCTTCAAGAAGGGACTGTCCATTTAAGGTCAGAGACTTGCTTCAAAGGCGCATAGATACCAGTTTAGGCTTATTCAATATGATGTATCCCCAACATGGATTCCTCCAAGTCCACTCCTTGCTAACAATTCAGTTCGATCGTCATCTCGATACTGTAATGTTGGGGGACTAGACTATGGTAAAGGCCTTCAAAGCTATACCTATGCTTAAAGAGGCCTTTTATAAGCTGCTTTATATTACTTAAAACGCATCTTAGTGGAGTATTTACTGAATAAACATACATTGCTCCAGTTCCTGCCCCTGAGGTCTTAGTCTTTTTATTGTTCAAACGCACTCCCAGTGTGCTTGTCCCTTCAACAACCTAACAGTTCAACTCGGGTGCTTATATACTCCAATTAAATTCCCAGTCCACCCTGACATGGAGAACTGCCAACTAAAGCTAACAGTGGCATCCTAGCGCCTTCCCCCAACCCTCCCGAACACCCCAGCGAGAGTCGACAATCTATTCACAAACAAAAACATAGTAGCAACAATATTCCCCCATACCATCTCATTCCATCTACTCCAATCCCAAAACACATCTTCACCCAGGGCCCGATAGAAGGACACAAGATGCCCCAGGTCTCCAATGGCAAGGAAGAAGAGGTAAAACTTAGTAACCCTGGGGTCGCGGTTGATATGCACCACCAGAACAGCGAACAGAGCCAGGACCAGATAGAGGTTGCCAAGTGAATAAGAAACAACTGCTGTAGCAGGGTTGAGAGGGGTGGTGGAGGAGCGAGGCGTGGGATCTTGGGCAAGAGTGAAGGTGTGCGGGATGGTTGTGGCGTCGTACCAGGCTTTCAGTCTGTGGGAGGGTTAGAAAGGTTAGGAGAAGTGATGAATATATCTACGATGGTGGAATGGAAATGTTAAGGAAACTGAATAACTGAATTGCCAGTTAGGAAGGACAGGTGCGTCTTCAAGACTTGAACTAATGGTTTTACAACGATGCGTTTTGGATTCCATACCCGGACAGAGCACGTGAACAAATGGGCTTAAACGCTCCATACTAGCCCACCGATAAAAAAAAAACACATTAACAGAACTTACACGACGGCGGGCTCCAGATAACCGAAGAGAAGAGCCGGCCATGCTGGAAGAAGTGTTCCCAGAGTCATTTTAAAAGTTAAGTAAGATCAACCCTTGGAAGGACGACGAATGTGTGAGTCGAATATAAGGTATACGAGGTTTGCAGAGTACAAAGAGCCGCAGGTTTTAAAAAACAAACCAGCCGAGGCAGAAGAACAGACATGCAACTGTTTATGTTGGTCGGAGTAGGCTTGCGGGCCGCCCCAGCGCGGTTAGCGGGTGTGAAAGATGAGCGGGACCACTAGCGGGGTAATATTTATATTTAAAATATAATTTATCATAGATCTTTATCAAAATGAAATCGCCAATCAGGGCGTGTAGCTCAGTGGTAGAGCGCCCGCTTTGCATTCAGCAAAATTGCGGGAGGTCTAGGGTTCGATCCCCTACCCGTCCATTCCATTTTTATTTTTTAAATAAATTTTTTAAGCTTTTCTTTCTTTTGCTATTAATACCCGTCTTGTATCTTTTTGTGGAGCTGAAAAACAACATTTCGGTCTTTGTTGGGACTGACATTTTTATTGCGAGGGCTCTCAAGTCATGACGGAATGTCTTGGCGGCCAAGGCTTCCGGAGCGGAAACGGACTTCGAAACGCGGGATCCGCGTTGCAACACAACCACAAACACACAAGCACATGGAGCGCTTGCCCGACACCCGGAGAGAACGATGAGACTTTCGCGACCCTCAGCATGGCAGACGCTTGCTGTCTTTTGCATTGCCATTGGCACGGTGCACGCCTCGCTCGGTGATAGGCTCCCCGAATTCAAGGAGTGCATGCAAGTAAGTTAGGAGACTTGACATATTGCGGAAGCTTTGCTCGGGCATGTCGTAAACGGCTTGCGGCAGCTCATGATCAACAATCAGTACTGACAGTTCTCTGGACAGGTCTGCAAAGAAACCAATTGCGGGGAAAATCCCACTCCAATATGTACGTCTCGTCCTCCAGGCCTTCCTTCATCCTCCCAAACAAATGTCTCACTTCCAACCCTAGCTTTTCACCACCGCCTCCTCCTCTGGGACTGCCCCTCTGAATGCGACTACCACTGCCAACATATCGTAACTGACAAGCGCCTCTCCCGCGACCCTCCCTACCTGCGCCCCGTCCAACAGTTCCACGGCAAATGGCCCTTTTACCGCTTCCTAGGCATGCAAGAGCCCTTCAGCGTAATCTTCTCGCTCTTCAACTACCTTGCGCACGACTGGGGCATGTCCCAAGTCCGGGAGAAGATCTCCCCCAGCTACACGATGCGGAAATTCTACCTAGCGTTTGGATACTTTGGCTTGGCCAGCTGGGTCTTTAGCATGATTTTCCATACCCGGGATTTCAATGTGACGGAGAAGTTGGATTATTTTGGGGCCGGCGCAAGTGTGCTGTATGGACTGTATTTTGCGGTTGTGAGGGTATTCAGGTTGGATAAGAGGGTGGCTGTTAAGGAGTCACTACTCAGAGTGTGGACGGCTACTTGTGTTGTTCTGTACGCATGTCATGTCCTTTATCTTACGCTGTGGTCTTGGGATTACACGTACAATATGGCTGCCAATGTCACGGTCGGGGTTATACAGAACATACTGTGGACCGGGTTCAGTTATCATAGGTACAAGAAGGTTGGCAGGACGTGGGCTATGTGGCCGGGATTGATTGTTGGATGGTTGATCATGGCGATGAGCTTGGAGTTGTTGGATTTTCCCCCTTTGGGGGGTATGATTGATGCGCATAGTCTCTGGCATCTGGCCACCGTGGTGCCGACGATTTGGTGGTACAGGTACGTTCACTGATTCCCCGTCTCTCCAGACTTTGGACGTCATGCTCATACGTGATTTAGTTTCCTTGTGAAGGATGCTCAGGAAGACTACCAAGGTACGAGATTGAAAGCATAGAGGTACTTTTGGTTAACGCTGCTTCCCGAGTTTGGGCTTGACCTTGTGCTTTTCAGTTAGCGTTTTCTTGTTCAGTCTCGGGGTCCGCACCTTGTTTTTGCATCCATTTTCTATGCGGCTGTTTAGCGTCTGCTTTTGGGTTTCATTGTTTGCAAACGCATTGTCGTTATGTCGAATAGAGACCATTCTTGAATGGCCATCAAGTGCCATCGCCATCGCACCCGTCCGATCTAGTTAAACTTAAAAAGTCTTCACAATTCAGCTTCTCTAACAGTTAGAGGGATTATAATTTTCCAGATATGTTATGATTTTGTCCCATGGATCGATCCATTCTTGGACAGTCAGTCCCTCAAAGGCAAGTTTTCCGTATTTGGCGGACATGCACTGAAAATGAGAAAATATTTCTTCCTTTACTTAGGTAGTGGAAAGATCAAGGATACGAGACTAATAAGAAAGGTACCAAGATGAAAGAAGATCCGGTGCAATATACAGGAACTTCCTTTTGCTAAAAAAAAAAGTACATGAAGAGAAGCAAGTCGATGAATAAACCAAAAAAAAGAGCACCATTTCCATCATGGCACAAAAGTCCCCTCCATAAGTATCATCAACGCACTATATCTCTACAACACCAAACTCTCCCTTTTCCTCTTCCAAAAGTCAGACCTACCCAATCCGCCCTTATAGGATCCGGAGTAAAACTCCTATTATTATGCGGAAACACCGAGACAACGATCGGGTTGGCAGGGTCGGTGCCTCGGGGCCGGCCACGAAAGGCACGGATTTGCTGTATTGAGCAGGAGGGCATAGGCGACGGTTCCATGGAGGAGGCCGCTGAGGAGTAGAAAGAGCCGGGTGGAAGCAGGTCTGTACCTGAGGTGATAGGGTCGACAGGGTCGATAGTGTCGATAGGGAGACGAGTATCAGGGCGACGGTCTTCGTGGTGGCTGGAGCTGGAGCTGGAGCTGTATGTTTCCCCTCGTGATAACACGTCGTTATACATGGGCAGTTTCGGCGGGAGTAAATCCATACGGGCAGAATTGGCTTCCAGGGATGTGAGGTTCGGGGTGCCAAGTCTTTGGAAGCGATTGAAATGTCACGATAGTAGCTCTTTCCATGTCATGAACATGGATTTACGCGCAAGGAAGACGAATATCTCAATTCCTACCAGCGAAGCTAGTATTAGAGAAGCAAGCACTATCTCTCGCGGCGTTTTGAAATCCCAACGTATTTTCAGTAATTGTCCTTATCGCCGCGACTAAGGGTGAGGCACATGAACAATAGCCTAACGGGAGTGACGTAGTTAGGTTCGTTGAAGGCGCGGCCTAGCTTTCCATCCTGGGTCCAGACCACGACAAAGAACCAGACGGATCCGCTGAGGATGAAGATGCTGACGAGGATGTTGCTCCACTCCAGACGAAGAGGCGTTTGACATACTTTCAGGTATGCGCTGTGGCCTGGTGCGCCTCTCCTGCTCCTGCTCCTTCTGGTCCGCCTAGTCTTCCTCCATGGGCTGGGGTATACGACTGTGACAAGCGCTTCTTCTCGCGGCGCACATGCGGAAGTATACGAAGATACAATAGCCGGTGGTGACTGCACGGAGAATGAAGCCTGAAATTGCAAAGTCCACCAACCGCACCCAGAAACTGACAATGGCGTGCTTGTGGTTGGGCAGGCGCGTCGGAGCCCATCCGATAGCTGAAGGCCGTAGCCGCCAGCAACGCCGTGAGAAAATCCAGCGGCAGCATCACACCTGCTGTCAAGGACCCTTACTTGAACCATCGGCCCGGATCGCAGTCCCAGCAGATGCGGATATGGAGCCACAAGCTGGGCGGAAACACTCAAATGACACAGCCTAGACCCCCGAGTGCGACCATAACGCATGTTCAGGCATAGGGCATGTGCGTGTGCATGTGTATGTTATTGGGTGTGATATCGTCGAAGCATAGTTGGCTGTCGGTCCCGGCGGCAATTACAAGAGAGAACTGTCGAAGCAAATTAGTTCTTACAAAAGCTGCAGAGACACAGACTCCGTACAGGAATGAACAACACCTGAAACAGCAGCCTAACGCGGAGATAGCGTCGATGTCTCGCTTAAAGCGGCAGAACTGCGAAAGAAAGAAGCAGAAACAGGCACAGAATGACTGATAGAATGCTGAGGTAGTTCGGCACTTTCAGTTGTGTCTTCCATTCTGCTGCATACACCCATTCATCTATAGAGCACGGGAAGTAGGACACAGGACCATCTTTATTCGCCCCTACACCACTGTATCTCCCTAGAATATCTCTACTGAACGATTAGTCGGTCGAAATTCGAATGTTTGGAAGCAACTTACATACCCTGTCTTGCCCTTGTGTTGCTCAAGTAGCGGCTCAGGGCAAACCGGTAGAGTGAAGTTTGCGAATTTCCTCGACATGCTTCTTAGGGTCTAATAAGGCGTGTGTAGGGTCCCTGCATATGAGATGTATAACTGAATGATCTCGTACTGGCCTCCAAAAATGAGATGCATTTCCGAATAAACGCAGTACTTGGCCCAGAATCAATGGACCCTCCCTCGCTTAGCATGACCAAAGGGGCTTTTTAACAAGCGCAAACAGGATTGCTTTATCTTGAGGTTTCTTGCCACCAGGGCAGTCGTTCGTACTGTTGACGAACGAGGCGTTACACTTGGTCCACGTACTGGATCCTTGCTCTTATAGAATGTAGCTTAACAAAAGTGAGCCATCGGAATGAAGGCATAAAATGGCCCGAAATACTGATCATTCAATTGGTAGAGGGGTTTTCTATCAAACCTGCTTCTACCTCCGCCACCCCTATGTTGATTACCTCATACTGGAACACCGGAAAACCCTATCTTAAGTTTGCCACGTGATCCATCAATACTCTCCCCTTTCCACTGATTCTTCCACTCCATCTCTTCCTTCTTTGCATGTGCTAAGGCAGCTCTAGCTTCAGCGGAGAGCTCTGCCAAGGTTTCTTGATCCACTTTAGGTAGGCCGTTCACACCAGTGTCGTAAAAGTCTCCATCAGGACCTGGAACACCCAGCCCTGAGATTGGCGGTGACTGGTAGTATGTATCGACCACCAAGTAGTTGCGAGACACAACGGGTGCAACGTCAGATTCTGATGCAGGAACCTCCTCCCATCGGGCATGAGTGGGTTGCATGATCTTCGGATAGCACATCATGTTGGTGTGGGCATCGTAGATACCTTCATGAGTTTGTCGTCTTGCGGCCGCAAGCGTAGAGTTGAACCGACTGGATTATGTCAGACAGTTTCTCTACCGAAAGAAGTGTCATGTTGCTCACCTTGCCGAGCGCGCATGCTCAAATTGCCAATTGGCCGAAGTAATAGTTACCTTCCTCTTCCCTGGTACCACCTTACCATTTGTCAAGGGCACACTAGGCACCCCGGTATGGTAGACGCTACTTGCACCATGCCAGGCAACGTATTGATTCTTGTTGTAAGGTTCACCAGGCGGCGGCAATCTGTCATTGGGGTCCGCAATTTCACCTTCTACGTCACCTCGTTCACGCGCTGCAGTGACATAGTAGTCGTCGATGATTCTCCTCCCGCCAACGATAATCCGGGCGCCGAATTCTCTGAAAACCGAGCGCGCAGTGACCACACCAATGGCACGTCCTTTATATGAATGGGGGATGATTTCACGAGCGATCAAGTCCTTCTTCTCCGCGTCATCGATGATGATCTTGTAAAGTTGCATATGCTTTGTGAAGAACAGATAACTGTCCCTAAATCCAGTACAGCGCGCCGGTTCCGTGGACAACATGTACAGTCTATCGCCTCGTCCGGTGATGGTGAAAACGCGCACGCGATAATCCCTGCCACCTTGGAGGTTCCCCATTTTGTCAACCTTAGTCTCTCCCTCAGGATCTTCGGGGAGCGCGATCTCATCGTCCACGACGTCCATCATGTTTCCTTCCTTATCGATTGGGACTTTAGTAACATGGGAGGGGCCGCCTCGAGGACGACCTCGGAAGCCGCCCATGGATGGGCGACCTCTTTTGCGCTTTTGGGGGGTGCCACCCTCCGAGACATTGTCATTCGTGGCTGCATTCCAGTCTGGTGGGCGATTCTTCGGTGGGCGGCCGAGCCGTTTCTTGCGAGGGAACTGCTGGACAACTGGAGGAGACGAAGGTTCCGACGGTGGTGGTGATTCTGGTGCAGGGGTTTCGGCGTCCTCATCCTGAGCGGGTGTCTCAACGGGCGTATCTGGAGCATCTACCATTTCTTCATCTGAGTTTTGCGCCGGCATTGGACTCTCGGCAGGCGTACTGCGGCGTGCAGCAGCTCGAGATCTACCCCGTGCCATAGTGGCTTAGGGCGGTCGCAAGAGGCTTGCGCGTTGGGGTGAAGGGTAGTGTTGACTAAACCAAACAAAGACGAGGATTACTCGAAATACGAGAGAAAGATAAAGAGGCACAGAGTGGTAGAGGATGTACGGTGTGGATGATGGAGGATGAAGAGGAGGAATGAAGGTGTTCGCGTCTCGACGTTCTGTCGGGCGACGTGAAGTTGAGCGGTCCGAGCGTTCGGTCACGTGAAATAGTGACTGTATTTTGTCTAGCGCAGGTTTGAGGCGTAGATATATACGAATAATCAAGAAAACAAAATGAATACTTCCTGAAGCGGCAAACAAAACCAATATTTCGCGAAGCGGTAAAACAAAACGAATACTTCCTGAAGCGGTAAACAGGTTGCAGCTACTGTAGCGAATTTTCCTTCTGTGACTCTCTCCTCATCAATTGATATTTGAGGTCGGTCGCGCAGTATAGACGGGTAGGTGGCGGTGGTCTTTGACGGTGATACTCCCCCTCCCTCCCGTTCACTCATGACAACACCCCCCGACCGCCGACTCCTGGCAGGTGACAATCATCGTATGATCCTGCAACCACTCGATAATAGAAACTGCAAGGAGTCCACAGGGGCACGAGCAATGTGCATAGATCAAAATATTCATTATAAACTGCTAATCCCTCTTCATTCACACTCAATTGCCTATTTCTTACTTTCAGCTTGATCTCTTCATCATGGCGGACACAGTGATTCTGGGAAGTGGCATCATTGGCCTCTCAACTGCATATTATTTATCACAATCCCCCAGTTCATCCCCCCACCGTATCCACCTCGTCGACGCATCTCCAAAACTCTTCCACTGCGCATCTGGTTTTGCTGGTGGCTTTCTGGCTGCAGACTGTGTGTACATCTACTCGCTTTTCATTCAGCTTTCTCATGTTCTCTCACGAGTGACAAGCCTCTAATGGTCATCTCTCGCAGGGTTTGCCCCATCTGTTGCTGGACTGGGTTCTCTCTCCTTTAAGCTGCATAAAGAGCTTGCAGAGAAGCACAACGGCCGCAAATCATGGGGCTATGGTCTGAGCACTGGTACCTCACTGAGCCAGAACGACGAGGACAGCGAAGAAGCTGTAGGCGGCAGTGGAGAAGACTTCCTCAGCAACGGAACCAGTCGCGCCCAGGCTGCCGGCGCTGTCCCCTCCTTGAATTCCAATGGTCCTGTTTGGTTGAAGAGAACTGAGGGAGGCAGCCTGGAGGTGATAAGTAAGGAGAACAGCACGGCTCAGATGTAGAATCACCTGGCTACTGTGTGAGAAGTGACGAAACTGACCACTATAGTGATCCATTGCGTTTCTGCAAGTTCCTCTTAGACCAATGTCTGTCACGCGGAGTGCAGGTTCATTACCCAGCGAAAGCGTTATCAGTTTCCAGGGACCAGAACAATCGACTTAGTGGTATCCGCATAAGTCAGAATGGAGTGGAGACTGAATGTAGAGCAAAATGTGTCCCTATTACAAATTGAAGTCTAACTGAAAATCAGTATCATGCACCCGTCTCATCATCACAGCTGGAGCCTGGTCTCCCAAAGTCTTCTCCACTCTCTTCCCCAAGGCAACTACCCGCATCCCTATCACCCCGCTTGCAGGCCACTCCCTCCTGCTGCGAAATCCCTTCTTCAAGCCCGACGAGGAAGAGGTATGCCATGCAGTCTTTGCTACCGATACATTAGGCTTCTCCCCAGAGCTCTTCTCCCGATTGGACGGCGAAATTTACATCGCGGGCCTCAACACGACCCAAATCCCGCTCCCAGAAATACCCACCGACGCCAAAGTAACCGACGCAGCCTTGAAGCAGCTGAAGCACTGTGCCGACACCATGCTCGGCCTAGCAGACAGCACCACAGAGCTCCAAGTATTGCGAAGCTCACTCGTAAGTCATCCGCCCTTAATCTTCGGTAGTTTAAAAGCAGTCCTAAGAACATCTATTCCACAGTGCTTTCGACCAGTCACATCCAGCGGCCGCCCAATAATATCTCGTATTGCAGACGAAAAACTCGGCGATGGCTTGCTGACACGAGGAGGCGGGGAAGGAGGCGTCTTCGTCGCTGCAGGTCATGGTGCCTGGGGAATCTCCCAGGCTCCTGGGACGGGTCTCTGCTGTGCGGAGTTGGTGGAGGGGCGGAAGACGTCTGCGGATATTGCTGCTCTTGCGCTTCTGTGACCGTGAAGAAGAAAGCGGAGTACGGCATTTCGGGTTCGGTATGTGCTTGATTGATCGAACTATTCTCAATGTTGTAAGGCAGGTCTACTGGTTCGAGGAGTCAAACCAGGTGTAAGCTTAGGCCGAGATTGCTGGGGTCTTGTACGTTATAATGATTGCAGATATGAAGGATATATGACAGTGGACGGTGCCTGTTGGGGACAGAAGTGCTGCTTGTGCAAGCAAGCGGGCAGCTTCAGAGTCTGTGGGTGGGTGACTGATGGCCATCTCTCTTGCTAGATCTTTGGGGTAAGGCCCTAACCAGTATCCGCTTCTGGCGTGACTGGGACGGGCTTCCTCCACTTTGTAAACTCCTAAATGACAGAAGAGATGGTTGAAGCGTTCAAGCATAGGTGAAAGGAAGGGGCATTCGATAGTGAACATGGTTGTAAGAACAGAGAACAGCAATCAGAAAAACGGATCTCGACATCACATTTGGAGGAGTTTCGTTTGAAGTAGAGATTACATTCTTCTACTTATTTGTCAAGGCCAACATGACAATGATCAGGTTGGTGGAAATACCCACAGAACCGTCTAGCGTCACCAGACTCTCATAATTCATACATGCCCAAGCCCCTTATTCGCCCCTTATGATGATACAGAACTCCGTTGGTAACTCAAACCTTGTTTCCCCTGACCCAGTAGATTTCGTGAAAAGCCATAAAGTGTCCGTTCGATGTTTTGCTCCCGTGCCGGCAACCTAGGCCGACGATACCGCGAGCGCCTTCGTCGCTGACAGGACCCAAAAGCAGGCCGAACACCAGAAACGCCAGACAATGCTACCTTTTTGCCACTGCTACTCCGCTGCGAGGCCAAATTCGTCGCTAACATTGTATGTTGCGCCGGAATCTGCCTGCAAATCGAAGTGGTCTGTGCCAAAAGCATGGACACTGCTGAACGGATTTGTGATGTCGTCATGCGAAAGGAACTCTGTATTGAGAGAAGTGCTCGCGCCATCTCCCAAGCCAGTCTCGGTGTTCTCCGGGAATTGGTCGAAGTCGAAGAACGCTTCATTTGTGTCATCAAGGATAGATGGAGTTGGAAGAGTACCAGGAAGGCCATCGTCGAATGGAACATCACACGGCTTGAATCCGACTGACACAGCAGGTCGCACAATTTCGCTGCAGGAAATCGTGTCTGGTCGGATTCGTACGCCTGTGGGTGGTTGTACTCCGGGGTTTCAGGTGACAAGGAGTAATCTCGGGGTGTGTCCATGTCATCCATCGACAGCGGGCTTGGGAATGAAGTTTGCCGGGGACATATCGTGGACTGGAGGATGGGTTCCGAGTCTTCGATAGATAGGCTGACGTTGAGATCGTTGTGTTGGCTTTCGGGCACTTCTCCTGGATGCCGCTGGCGGTAGATGTTGAGCTCGGCAGCCATCCTCGCCATAGCCTCGCGAGCTTCCCTGAGGTCACGCTCAAGCTTGTCCTTCTCAGCCTGGAGTTGCTCGACCTCCTGTCGCTTGCGTTCCCTCGAGTTGTGGGCTGCTAGTCGGTTCCGCTTCACACGCTCTATACGGCGTTGCTCTTTCTCATCTTCCGTCTTTGCTCGTTTCCGAGGGGGGAGGTTGGTCTTGGGTTCGGGGAGTACCTGACCCCATGACTTCCGCTTCTTGGCAGGCTTAGGGCCTGTGGAAGACGAATTGGAAGGGGTGGAGGGGGATGGAGACTCTGAAAGAGAGGGGGAGCGGAACTCTTCCATCTTGATGGTAGTGGATGCGGGGTCCACCGTGGTGGGAGGAGGGGTGCCATGATAGCTGAACATGGCCGGAGGGAGTGTGGGTGTGGATGATGTCTGTGCGGTGATAGAGATGGGAGAAAGTGGTGTTGTGAATGAATTCATGGGAGAGAAAGAGTGGATCTGATCTGCCTCCATGGTGGTTGACGGCAGTAATGATGCTGCATCTGGATGGAGTTGGCTGTGGGGAGAGATGGGGGAGGAAATAGGTCAAGTTGGGGGAAGAGGACAGGTGGCCTTTATGTTGGCAGGAATCGAGGGGTCAGCTCATCCGCAACCAGGAGGCGAAGGGGCGCTTACCTAAAATTGACTAGCCGACCGAGAGATATTACTTCTTAATTTAGGCATGAATAACAGGGGCTCACACTAGGCCAGACGAAGCCCAACATCGTAACGGTCGCCGCTTCCTCCGGCCCTGCGCATCGTTTCACTACGGACTCCGGCCGTCGCTTCCAAAACTTCCCACCCCGCATATGGCAGGAGCACGGGTTTGGAAATGCCCTCACCCTTCTTTCCTTCCTTTCTCGCAATATATATTGTATCCGTACCTCGCCCTCTCTCGCCGTCCTTGTTTCGAGGTGCGATAAGCCAACACCACTCGCCGTGGCTGAATAGCGTCGAACAACGGGTCTGATCCACTTTTAACAGTCAGCACCAACTTGTGAACGCCGGCGCGGCTGAGACCGTGACATCAGCACGCTACAGGGTGCAAATTCCATGTCTCTTCCTTGACAGACTACTTGCTAATTATTAGACATCAATTAACATGGCATGCTTCCTTATTGTCAATATGCGCCCACGCGAGCCGATGCGTCCGGGAAGGCTTCTCGAAGCATCTTTTTACCCCATATTTTTAATCTATTTTTTCCAGATCGCTGTTTGGTTAGCACTTACCCCACAAATTCAATTCATCTGCAATACGGAAGTACTCCACACCATCATGATCATGTATCATGTGTCCGAATACTACCAGGGAATTTGCCGAGGGCAAAAGATTGAGCCTTACATGAGCACATCTGATGGTGCAAATTTTGTGCCTGATAATTGCATTGATTGCATAGCTATTCTCCGTCGTCCCGCGGCACCGCATCCTCTATCAATCTGACTCGCATGAATATGTCGGTGCTGGGCCATTTAAATTAAAGCATATACGAACCGATCGGATGTAGAGTTTAACCAACGCATCATCACAAGTAGACTTTAAACACATAGACTTTAGATATGTAGACTTTAGGTATGTAGACTTCAGATACATAGACTTTAGATACATAGACTTTAGATACATAGACTTTCGATACATATACTGGCTATTATATAGTACCAACCCGTCGCCTACTATAGAGTCCCAACTAATATTATGTGAGTGCTTACCCCAAACAGACAACTAAAATCTAAGAAACATGACTCTATATAGGCATAAGGTGGCCTAACATAGTCCGTATATAATCCGCCCTGAAGATAGAAGAAATCCGCCCACGGATTCATGATCCGCTTAACGAAACAGGCCCCTGGTCACATAATACGTACCTGTCTCACCCTCTTGGCTCAGATTTGATTTAGTCTTGACCTGCTACAATCAGGCTCTGCTTAGTTCACCACAAGCGTTTGGTCTACATGTGTTTCGCATAGGTTCGAGTCTCCCTCCAACGTCCAAAATCTTTGCCTTTTCCTCAACCAAAACTATTCTAATATAGCTATGGTGAGCTATTTCACCAGCTACTAGACGCTGTTCCCTATCTGCCAGTGCTGCCGCTCAGGCAACAGAGAGGTTATTATGACACGGCCTAGTCCCCTGTATTCTCTTTTGTAATAGCCCTTGCAACTTGGAAGTGTTCCAGAATGTTTGTTTCTAGGAGCCATTGCGCAGCTGCTCTTGCCGTTCCCTTCTTCTTCAACATCTCTAGGAGCTCTGTAGTGCCTGTCTTTAAAAGAAGATTCGCACGGGGCTGGATATAGTTGGGGCAGAACGCCAGGATATGTTGGAGTGTTTGCCGTCCGGTCCCACATAGACAGCCTGGGGCGATTCCGGGAACTCCAATCCTCGCTAGCCAGTCAATTAGTCCAAGGTCTTCAGTACGAAGTAGAAAGACTGCAGTTGCTTCATGTTTAGGAAGACCGTCATAGAGACGTAGCGGTTGGCTTACCCATCCCCCCACCCAGGTGGCTGCATTCCGGTCAGCTTTATTGGCTTCCTGCTGCCACCTCTCTTTCCATGCCGCCGACACTGCCTTGTCGATGGCTATGTGTTTGCGGTAGCCCTGAACTGTTCTGCTTTGCTTTGATCTAGAGCCAGCTCTTTTAAAACCTTCATATTTTTCGATTGCCTCTTGCGCTCTAGATCGAAGCTGACCGATTCCAGTGGCGGGTTGTTCAATCTAGCGGGTAGGACGTCCCCTCCAGAATACATATATATTATAGAGTTATAAAGATGTAACATACAGTCAGGGTCGGAAGTGACTTGCATACCCAAGCCTTCTTACCACAGTTTTCCCTTCCCCGGGCAGAAGTTCCATAATGAGCTTGTGCCCAACAAGCCCACTACCTATGTGTACCTAATATGCTCCTTAAGCCTATACGATTCCTTAATTAGAGGAGAGTTAATATCAAGTTAATAAAATAAAAATAAAAGAAGAACATAGTTACTTCTACTCTCTAAAATCTACAAAGGCAATCCTCATCTCCTCTCACTCCCCCTCTCT
>ML993852.1:82089-108503 GCA_010093945.1 Delitschia confertaspora ATCC 74209
GGGGGGGAGGGGGAGGGGGGAGAGACCCATGACTCCACTCTCCTCTGATCATCTCCATCCAGTCGCATCCACTGTCCATTTGTAAACTGACGACATCCGTCGCCCTGGCTCCTGGGTAGCACTAGATACTAAGGAGTGCATCTCATAATGTCCCAAGTCAAAGGCCCGGAATCACAGAATGTAGTGTGATTTGCTTTTGACGGCTGCTATCTTCACAGGCCAACACCTGTAACCTGCAACACCGAATCCGGTGATCCTACCGGCTTTTCTTTCGAGGGAAGGTCGCCTTGTTGATATGGTTTTCTGACCCACGTGGGATGATATCCCGCAAGACCTGGCCACCCACCACTGTACTCCCTCGCACACCCTTTCCTTGTGTTCTGCAATTCATTGCTATTTTCGGACCATTCGCCATCTCTGGGTTGCTCTCCTCGATATACTGAGGCTCTCCCAATACTGTCTCGTTTAGTGCAGGTCCTCCTAATCTTGACTCCTACCAGGCATCACCACAACAACTGTGCTTCGGGTTAACTAACCTTCTATCTTCCCTCTACGATCCCCTACTAGCTCGTGATAGTGCTCAGCGTTGGCTTCGCAACTAGACCAGGGAGCGTCGTACTTTAACCAGGACGGGTGAGTGTCTCGTCTTCCCGTGCGCCACTAGAATTTCGCTTGGCTATTTGCTTCTGGAAGGCGTCTGGAAACGGCTTGTTTGATCAGCCTGAGAGCCCTGCCTCGCATCCTCCTCCTCATCCATTCCAACACAAGTCAAACACGCCGTTGGCTCTCAGCAACAACCCATGTTACCACCTTCAATCTCCTCGTCTCATCAGTCGAAGGAGCGAGATGCAACATTGCAACATGCGACATGCGACATGGTAACAGCGAGAGTGGCGTCAGACTACTATATGAAGTGCTGTCGTCGAGCAAAGCGTTGATATCTCTCAGACAGGTCGCATTTTCCGCAAAAGTTCGCCCTTACTGCAAGCCAACCGCAGCTCCCAGGCGCAGCTCCCAGGCAATGGAAGCGGTGCGGTATGTACTGCGGGCTGTGGATGCATTCGTTTCGCTGCGACTCTCATGCAAGTGCTGGGATGGGAACCTGGACTCGGGTTTCCCGCGCCCATTGACGGCACCTTTACACATGGTTCGTTTGTCAAAAATGCATTTCATCTTCCTCATGAAGCGACATATCTTCTCCCTTCAATCACCTCGCGAGTACCCGATGGATGTGCGGCTCGTATCTTAGAACGGTTGGTTGGCGGACAAGCGACTTCCTGGACGCTCCGTATTCCCGCACTAGAAGTGTACAGTTCTCCGAACAGGCTGCGAGCTGCTTACTATTTCACAATCTGGCAGAATGCGGATTATTTCCACTGCCCAATCACTTTCCAGCGTTTTTTTAATTGTAAGTTGATTCGCCGTTTAATCCGCTCCCTGCCTTCCGCTCCTGGTTCCTTTCGGCTGGGGCATGTATAGACAAGGATCGTCGACACAGCGTGAGACAGGACCAGCAACCGTCGAGAAGAGAGAAGGGCCTCCCATGGGCAAGTAGTCAGCTCTTGGTGATCCTTATGGATTTTGGGGGACTAGGGATGCTCAAAGGATCACCTGGTTGCGCTTCACTTAACGATATTACAACACATGACTCTTCCAACGGCTCTTGAGCATGTCCACGGACGCAATCCAACCTTGCTGGAACCTTGCGAGTCATCGAGGCGAGGGAGTACTGCGGCTCTGCCCTCTTTTGTGAAGACTGCCTTTTAGAGGTTGACAAAAGCGCCACAGGTTTCGCAGCGTCCATGATTCTCTTCAGTACTCACAAGCCGCAGGCCCATTGATCAACGGCTTTTGCGCTGAAACAGGGGCAACGTCAGCGTTATCCACAGAAAGAAAAAAAAATATTTTTCTTCTCGAAATTACAGCCGTGCTTACTAGGCAACGGGGAGCCGGGAAAAGGGTGGGCGAACGGTTTTTGACTGTCTTCGGAGTCGCGCTACTGCAATCTGCATCGGCTGTCCACTCCCGTGGAAGCGAAACCGGGGATAGGCTGCGATCGATACCTACCACGGCAACCCTGCCACACGTGGAGTATGGCAGAAGTGGAGACAGTGATCCATAAAGGCCAGAAAAGGGGCCGTCGATTTCTTCGAAGATGCAGATGTGATCGCTGTTGGTGTTGTGGTTACAATTGTCGAAGCCTCTTTGCAACACCACGCATACGCATCCAGCTGATCATTTATCCTTTATACAAATCAAGGTTTGGCACTAAATTATCCCTTCCAGTCGGGCCGGTCATCAGCCTACTTCGAACCCTCGAGGTTACCAACGACAGCCGATCCGGTCACGACTCACGGGTGCTGGTACAGGTTTAACCGGTGCCAAAAACTACGGAGCTGGAGAATGGCTTGAAGACGCTCGCCTTGAAGCACAAGTATCATCCTTTACGACGTTTCACGACGCCCCTAGGTACGACATGGCTATCCAGTTTACTCGACAAAAGGACCCGGTAAACGGATTCTCCTGGCCCTGTGACCGGGCCTGTTGAGTTTACTTGAGATCGCCCAGAATGACCTCAGTCTTTTGGAGGGCCCTGTTGATCAGGCACTTCCCCAGTTTATATTCTGCTGTGATATGACATCTTCCTTACGGGCGTACTGTCAGCAAGACCTCGGCCAGGTACAACCTCCAGTTACCCGGCTTGGTCCAGCTTCTTCATGTGTTGCCCGAAAACACCCGTCAATCTGTGCTGCGGGTTAGTCGCGAATTCAACTTCGGATCATGTGCTACGTTTGGTACGGAGAACTCGACAACACGCTCCGTTCGTCTTGCAAACACATGAGGATCCCGTTCGTCTGTGACAGTGTTCCTGTGACGGATCAGCAGCGGATGGCTGCACCATCTCATGATTTCCCATTTTCGCTGTGGTGTACCGTTTGCACCCGAGAGTCCAGACTGCGAACAGGTGTTCCGTCCTCACGGGTGGTTCCCAATGAGAATTTTATGGGGGGTAGGTGCTGGTGTCCCTTTCTCAAGGTTAACCGGTGTTGGCTCTGCTTCTCCGCAAACTTGGCGGTCTATTTCATGTGAAATGATCCCGGCCGTGATTCGTTGGTAAGTCGCATTTTCTGGCTCCGGGCTCAGAGGTGAGGCAAACGCCGTGCAGCATCGCGCTCTCCGACTTATCCAATCCATATTTTCCGAACACCGGACTGTTCCCATTCTGTATCAGCTGTGTTTAGGTTAACGGGGCCTCCTATCCCACAAGGTCAGGTTGATACGGCATTCTTTTCGCTGATGCAAGTACTTACTTGACAAGCAAACTGAGGATTCCGACGCTGTACAACACACGAATTCTCATGCCTGGGATTCCCATATCCATCATGCAATGATGCTCGGCGCATGTTCTCGGCGCAGCCCGCAATTAGAAGTCGAATCCATCTCGTCCGGTTCTTATGAATGGAGCCTGCAGATTCCCGAATGCCGTCTTTCGAGTCCAAAAGCCTTTCTCGTGCATATGCGGCCTGTTTCTACTCTCAGCCCACTTGCGTATTCGGTACCAGGATTTAATAAGTGTAGGAATGACAACTCTCACCACGGTACGGATGCATCTCGTAAACCCGCCGCGTCCAAAAACAGAACCCGCTGCAGCAAACGAGTTTTCGAATCCTCCCGCCTCGGCGTAGTACAGTCATCATAAATTTCGTTGTCGTTCGTTTCGAGTGGAAATAATGACAAGTGGTCTACCTCGCTGACTACATGACGGGCGGATGACGGCAGGGACGGGAAGGCCGTTCTCACACCGGTCGAGCTTAATATCACCTCAGCAGTCGGCCGCAACGACAACTATCATGCTTCGGTTCCATCATCAGGGCGTAAGTAAGTACCGAAGCTCTCTGGAAGCTGACATAAGCTAGACGGATTCGGCCATAATGTTAGCCGTCATGTGGATCGCTCTGCCCTGCCATTCTGCCTTCATACAGGCCTCTGTCACGGCCGTGCTGGCTTCGATATACTGGGAGAGTCAGAACTGCAGCAAGATTTGGGCCGATTGATGTGATGCCAGTTTCACGCCCGTCCACCTTTGGACGCTCGCCGATAGGGCTGAGTCTGGGCATACTGCTTTCGGTTGCGGCAGAGCAGATCTGTTCACCGGGCGAGAGTTGCTCTTCTCCTGACATGCTGCATATATTTATTGCACTCCAACATACAGCCTTCAGGATGCGGTGTTCGGTGAGCGTGTATTTCTCACCCAGACCGGGGCGATGCAACAGGCCACAGTCACCTCAACTAAGAATGTACGACTTGTCATCACCAAAAGAGTTTGGGTCGCCCACATACGGCTGCATGCCATTACTGACGAAATTTCTCCCAAAAACCAACAAGAATGAAATGAAGATCGATCGAACAGATTCTAATGCTTCGTGATGTGCAGAACACTGTAAGGTTCCTGTGCCACACACGAACTTTGTTCTGTAGCCGATGTGACACATTTGAGCGAGGCTGCGCTTTCGGCTTGATTTTAACGCTTCCGCGGCAAGGCGGTTGTAATGGTAGGAACTTTACTTTTTGGATTTCCAGGCTTTCTTTCGACATTTCTGTTTTGTTTTTTTTGTTTTTTTTGTTTTTGTTTTTTTTCTTTGGATTTTATCCTTCCCACTTCCCCGCGAGCCGCGTTGCGGAGTCTAGGAAAGTAGTTGATATATTACTGCGAGAAATTGGAAGTGGTCTGTTTTCCGTTTACTGACAGCGTAGTCTCGACTCATCCTACTATGCTATGCCTATTGGCTTCCGGCCATGTTCCGGCTACTTCTGAGAGTGATAAAAGCCTACGATGATCGATTAGGAAAGTGCGTATGTGCGCGTATTCTTAAGCCCAGCCCACTTCTTTCTCCGTTTTGTACTGTTTTGGAACTATCCACACTTTTCTTCCTATGTCTCTTATCTTTTGCCTATCATTATGGACAAATGCACCCTTCTTTTTCAGTATATCTTACGGTCGGTCTATCATCGAATGCATACCGTACATAACGCACCCTTCCGATATATATGAATATTCATTCTTTCCATTATTCTCTCTCATCGGCCTCTCTATACCTTTCTGCAGCTCTTGGTTCATCCCTTTCTATAATAATAGTACCATTCTAAAGAATTCCTTCCGGTACGAATTCAACGCCGCCACCAAACAGCATCATGTCTACGTGCAGCAACATGGTCACACAGGCTCCTCCCGCCCTCCTCTCTCTGGTTAACCAAACCACACTGCAGTACTTAAAGATCCTGAATTGGAGCACCTGACACACCTGGGCCTGCTGCTCCCGTACGGCCTCCTCTAAACACTCAGAATCCTTCTCCGTTCCGAGGGCTTCGGAGCCCTGTGTTGACGTCGTCTTCATTGGCCCCGTCAACCAGCGTCGGGCAATCTCGGAGTCCTCTGAGCTAAGCTGGAAGGTTAACAATGTCAAGACTATGGTTTGCTACGTGACACAGAACACCACAATCGTAACCCTCCACCGTCTTTGTGCCATCATCATGTCTGAATACGCTATTGTGGTAGACATTGGCTTCCATTCCGGCGCCTTTGTGGATCCCGCCAACAGCCACTTTCAACAGAATGCCGTATTTCGACATGCGCGGGCAGTCTTTGAGTGCTTTACGTATGCCACAACTTCGGATTCTCCTTCCCCTCCCGTACTTACAGTGCACGAATAGGATTTGCTATTGGAGTTGTAGGTAGTATTGCTCTCTCTCTCTCTCTCTCTCTCTCTCTGCCTTAGCCCTGTGGAGGGTATTATGATTCGGAATTCTCTGGCCCGATCTTGATTTAAGCAGTTTCGGCGTTGCATATGGTGTGATTCGGCATCTGGTAATGAGAGTGGGAGTCTTTGATACCGTAGGAGCCGGTACTTTGGTATTGAATCAAAAGGTTTCTTTATTCCTTTTATATGTTTAGCAGTTTGCCTACTGTAGTGTCTCATAAATTCAGGCATCTAGGAACATGTGCCAAAGCGAGCTCTAGCATTTCGTGGGCAGATCGAAAAGAGAGGAAAATTTAAAGGCCCATTTTGCAAATACTTAAAGCCTGCTTACTACAGTAGCAGACTAAATTTTAATCGCTAGATTGTTGTCAAAGTAATAGATTCATGCACTGAATTGATGTTTATGTTCAATAATAATGCGTAAGGGAAAGACAATGAGATTTTGAGTGAAGCGATATTTATGAGTGTTAGCTTCAAACACACAGAAGTCAGGAAATTCACGCTTAAGTAGGGAAGGGGAGCTTTTGTTATTTTATTATAAAAATTAATATTGTTTTTCTTTTCATCAATTATGTGATAGCCAATCAGCGCTTAATTGAACAGTGGCTGGGCTTGTGGTTTAGTGGTATAATTTTCCCTTAGCATGGGAAAGGTCCTGGGTTCGATTCCCAGCAAGTCCAATTTCTTTTTTTTTGCTCTTGTCTTCATAGTTGGTTTGATCTCAGGTGGGTTTTTAAGGGGTGTGTTGACCGTGGTTTTTAGTGGTGTGGAGGTTAGCCGAATTAACCTGGTGCATGACGAGGAGTTTTCTTTTGGTAGAAGGAGTGGATATAAATATACGTCATCAAACTTAGAGCTTCATAATAATTCAGATTGTAAATGACCGAAGGGGTTTATATACTAGTTAATCGACCAGGACGTATCCCTCTTGGGACGACCCTCATCAAAGCGAGGATTAAACTTTAGTCTAAACTTCAAGGACATAAGTCTTAGGAAAAGATAAGATCAAGCTTGCTGCGGGAATAAAATGCTAGAATTTATATCCTTCTATCACTTTAGTACAGAATTGTGTATATTAATTATATACTGCGTAGTATAGAGAAAATACGGGAAAGTCTCACAATTTGTTCATCATGGCAATCAAACTTAAACGGAATTCTAGAATCTCTAAATGGAGTAAGTTTGATGATATATAGGGTGATGTGAGGTAACTTATATCATACTTTATGGTAGAAACCAATCATTGGGATAAGCTTCGGAGTCATTGTATGATCCGCTATAGCTTTGTTAAGGCTTAAAGTGGTCGCGTTGATTTGTTGCTTACAATCAAGTACAGAATCACTGAATCTTCCTCGCGCTGTCCTCACCAATCGTATCTCCTCCTCCGTTCCCAGCCCTGGAAGCCTACATACCCCCTCTTAGGTTATGAAAATGAGTGGAAGTAAGCAACTCCTTTACAGTAAAACTGGCACTTTAAACCGCATTATTTTGCGTACAAGTCGAGGGCTTCTCGACGCCTAGAATTGTTTACTTAATTCCGGAGTCCAGCATAACTATAGAGCCCCTATAAATCCTTCGCCTCCAAACTCCAACCTTAGTCTCTTAACCTTCACCCGCTCCTAAACTCCCTCTATCCTCCCACTAGGCCTTCCTTATAAGAAACCCTCCATCCCTCCCTCTACTCTAACGTCCAACCATCTCGACTACACTCAGTCTCCTATCTTCTAGGCCAACCGTCCGGCGATACCAACGGCCACTCTTAGATCTTAAACTATTCCGCATCATTGGCAGCAGCGAAGGCAGTAGCCGTAGCTCTGGGTTCGTGGGTTTTTGTCTCGATTGATTGCGTTGTGCGCGAGCCTTTCGCTTTGATATCGAAGCATTGGGTCTTCTATATCCGATCAAGTGAAAGCGGCCTAATACATCAACAAGCTCCGCTAGTCGTTCTATTCTCTTGCTCCAAAGCTCTATTCCTCCCCTTCTCACCCCCCGAAATGCCCCTCAACGTGCCTTGACACAGCAACCTCATCCCCCTCAAACTCTCCACATACCGGACACACTGCCGTCGCAGACTGCAACTCCGGCACATTCCTTTCCACCTCCTCATTCAAACCCCGATCCAGCGCATGCTGCCTATCTAACTCCTCCAGCCCAGCGAAATAAACACCCAAACTAGTGCCCCGATCCGGAGGGGCGTCGTAGTAGTTGTCCGAGGAGCGGATATCTTCGACGTGCCTGAACCCTCTTCCACCTCTCCCTCCTCTTCCCCCTCCCCTCATGCCAAAATCCCCTTCCCCTTCTCTTTCACCCCCTCTTCCACCTCCACCTTCCCCATTCCTACCTAGCCCCGCTTCCCGTCCCCCCACGCTCTCCTCTCCCCTCAAACCAACCTCCATCTCGCACAACCTCTGCACCCTTCCCACCCTCCCATCCCTCAGTCTAACTTTCACACCGCGCGGATGGTCCCCTCTCGTCAGTACGTCTTGGACTATACCTTGGACTTGGCGGCCTGTAGGTTGGTCCTGCTTCAAAACAATAGAGACTGGCACGCCTATCAAGATGGAACGGTGGGGGGGAACGGAGTCGTGCGGGGAAGAGTGAGAGGGGTGGAAGTGGGAAGGGCGGGGACCGCGAGGCGGGCGGTCGGAGTTGTTGGAGTTCGAGGGATGGGAGCCGCGGCCTTGGCGAGCGTGGGAGTCGCCGCGACGGGGTTGACGGTTTCGGGGGCGTTGCATTTGAAGGTTTTTGGGGATATGTGAAATTTATACGCTCGTGGGGAGTGGTGGAAATGGTGGTTTAAAAATATGACGTTGAAGGGCGCGGGCGCCAAGAGATGGATTTATAAACTAGAGCGGGAAGATTCGGTTTTAGATTCTTAATAAAGAAAGTATATGTACAAGGGAATTTGAAAAAATTTAATATTTCGACCTTGCGAGGAGAAGGTGCTGAAGGTGGTGCTCCGATGTTCAAAGTATAAACTGATGGTCAGTGCACCTAACGCTATTATCACGTGTCATAGTTCACAAGGCTGACATATAAATACAACTCAAGTCAAAAATGTTTATTCATTTAATAAACGCTTCAACCTACACCCTCGGACATTGAATCCTTAGGATGGAAAAAAGCTGGGAATATGTAACCACATCTGCAGACACACACTATGAGTCCGGTGCTAACACATATTCACCCTGCCGGCCCCTCCTCATTACGCCCTTGTCCATGCAAACATCGTCAATCATCAGTAGAAGTATTCCCCGGATATCTCATTTTGGTACGCGGAAATACCGACGTCTCCCGCCCGCCATGCAAGACCCATCAACGTCTAAAACGTCTCCTCTTCGGGCACCTCGCCTTCAGCCTCTGCTGGGATCTCGAAACCCTCCTAGATTGTAGTTAGCACGCAAGTCCCAAGCATTATTGCATTATTCGTATTTACCTCGGTAGAGTAGAGGATCGTCTGTATCTGCTTAAGCAGACCATCATCCTTCTCAAGCTCCGGATCCGCATCTATCGACTGCTGGATCAACAACTCAATATCCCTCAACTTGCTAAAGTAAAAATCGCGCTCCCTCTCAAGACCAGTGACCGTCTCCTTCAACACATTGTTCTCATCCCTCAACGCGTTAACAACCGCACTCGACGCACCAGCACCACCTAGCGGGGTCCTTGTGCGCGGTGCTGCGGTGTTGCTACTAGCAGGGGCTCTACGAGCAGTCGTGGCAGCGGCACGAGGTGCGGGGGCTCCAGTGGAAGCCATACCAGGCTGTCCCTTGCGGCGCGAAACCGGATCGTAGTCGTGGCCGGGGAAGTATTGGTCCCAGTACCGCTTCGTCCACTGCAGGAACTCGAGGTTGTCCTGCATCTTGCACTTAACGAGTGCCTCTACGGGGATCGGACGGTCGATTTGATGCTTGGTGAAGACATCTATGCAGTTGGGCGTTAGCATTTCGGATAACGGTATTATTTGGCAACGTTTCTATAGCGCGAGAAGACGTACTCTGCAATATCTTGAAGTTCTGCAAATATGCGTATTCTGTGTTGGCGTTGAACTTGACCCTTGACATGGGCACGTCATCTTAACGCATGTTAGCCTCGACTAAACCGTTATCAAATGGCGTCCACTCACAGAAGATGCTGTCGAACACCTGGCACAAAGCAGCCCTGGATCCAAACAATCAGCCATTATCCTGTACACATCAAACCCCCCTGTATTGCGACATCCAGCGCTACAGCTCGACGACCGAGGGGGAGGAAGGGCGCATACCCGGTACCACATTGCTCGACCTTGGTGATGTTGAGTTGGAGGAGATTGTTGAGCCATGCGACGAGCTCTTGTCTATAAATCCATCCAGTTAGCCCATGAACCGTGGAGAAGTATGGGGTAGCCTAGATAAGAAAGACGGGACCAACTCACCTTGACTCTCCCATGATGAAAGATTGTTTTCCGCTAAAATAAATCGAGTGCAGTTGCGGAACGCTTCAGATGTAGGACGAGAGATATATAGTTTCGGTCGTGAATGGCTTTTGGAGTAAGTGGGGTGGCGATGTGTGTTTGTTGATGGTGTTGGTGTTCGAAAAATGGCTACCCCACTAGCAACGACGCTTGGCATGGGGACCTTACTCAGCGGGTGACTAAACCTATTTGGCACTCATATAAGTCTCCCGCATCTTATGGAGATCAAGTGCTGTACCCTTAATATGAAACGTTTTGAGAAATTGAGTATTGCTCATATATACAATCTAACAAACTCTTAATGCTCTTTCATTCCAAAATGCCTGCTTAAATTCCAACAAATGCAATCAATCACTGCTTCCTCGGACCATAATATCCCTCCCGACTCGTATTCGATGCCCGCGGCGGCAAAGGGATATCATTATTTGGAGTATTCCCCCTTTCTTCAAGTGGCCTCTGAACAGGACTCTCCTCATACTTAGGTGGCTCATCTTTTCGTACAGCCACGCCCGCCTTCTTCTTCCTTCTCTCACCCAAAACCGATGCGGCAACGTAAGCAATCCACATGAAGGCCGCAACAACCGAATATGCGATCATTCCAGAGCGAGAGTATGTCCTTCCTCCTGCCACGAACTTTGCCAGTTTGAAGCCAAGCCCGCCGTTGATGATGCCGAGGGTGATGACGGAGCGACCGAGCCAGAGATGGAGGTGTGACCATAGGGTGCGGTGGCCGTACCTTTTGAAACCGAGGTGGTGGAGTTGACCAAGGATGGGTTGGAAGAAGAGGGCAATGAAGAGGACTATGCCGATGATAGGATGGTAGCTGTTGAGCTGCAAAAAAAGTCAGCAAGAGTGAAAAGGATAAGATAGGGAGAACTCACAAGATTGAGGTCCTCAGCCATATAAAGACCAAGACCGAATGCTGCTATGTACACCAAATAGGAGAACATCTGCCATGCAGCGTGGAACCAAACAATCCCTGGGAACGATGCAAGACGAATAGCAATGGCGCCAGTAGGAAAGAGAATGACGAAAGCAAGTGCAGCGAGGGTTGCATGAGCGATCAATATCCTCCTTGATTTCTCCATACCTGCAGGCAGGATGGGTCTAAAACCCGCGCTGTTCGCACTATCATCACAATAGTTGATATCCTCGCGTTCTATAGATGGTTAGCGCAGCAACTGATAAAACCGGTATAATAACCTACTATCATGATTCCACCCCGTTGGATGAGCAGACGGATTATTAGTCCACCAACTGGGCCCCTTATAACCAGATGGCCTCCCGCCATATTGAGTGGGAGTCGCGCCAGTTCCGGTGTTTACAACTGTCCCTGTTCCCATTGCTCCAGATGCAAAAGTGCCGGTAGTAGGTCGAGGTACGCAGCTCGTTGTACCAGTTCCGGAGTTTGAAGTAACGTCTGATGTGGATACCGTAAGAAAAGGGTTCACACTGTTTCCTCCCTTGGCATTTGCATATTCCCACTCAAATCCAGAAGCTACACTGTGTTGAGCAATATTAGCCCTCTGGTCGTCGGTGTTCTTAGCTGACCCAGGCTTTAGAGCATATATCCAGGTTCCTTCATCAGCCTTGAAATCTGCTGTTCCCCCAGACCAGCTTTGACAATTCGAACCTACATCATGTCAGAAGAGTGCAGTGAGAGTAGACAGGGGGGCATACATTTTACATTAGCGACCATTTTTCCATTCGAAACTCCAGAACCCTCCAACAGCGTGACCTGCGCATCGCCATTAAAGTTAGGCATGGAATGCCCTTTCCCTAGTCGAGGAGAGAGCGTGACATTGTTTCCGCTTGTGGAAGTGTACATGACGAAGATGTTGGAGTTACTCATGCTATTTCCTTGCCCGAGAGCGATCCATTCGTATGTACTCGGCGCAGAGAGTTGAAAGAAGATGTCTCCATTGCCAGTGGAGGCTGTGCTTTCAGGTATGTTCAGCTTGTAGCAGACATTGTTATCTGCTGGCGTACACATGCTGACGACCTGTGCCGATATTCGCGAAGCTATAAAATGGTTAATACCATACTTTTTAGTCAGGGTTGGTAACCTACCGAAGGCCAAAAGACCTGCTGAAACTATAGTTTTTCCCATGATAATTTGTAGAATTGAACAATTCTAAAGTGGATTATCCCAGGTTTCAGACCGAGGGGCATGCGAAGAATAACAAAGGCGAATAATAGTACGAAAGAGGCTTGCCAAGTATATAAAAATAAGCTCCAACAAGCGTACACGAGATTAGAGCTGGTAAAAAGGGCAGCTGAAGGTCTGACCTCCTTTGCGAAGGATTCGAAAGGGAGGAAGACTGATTAAATAAACAACTGAGTCTTAACGTACCCCTTGAGAGATCTTCGATAAGGTAAATATTGAAGAGGACCAGCCATAAGCAGAAGTAAGTAGTTAATAGCTGGCATGGCGTTATAGTGGTACGCGGACTCGATACGGTGTCAGGGCGGGGAGCCGTGGCTAAAGGACAAGAGAGCATTCTGACGACTGCCAATCCGCAAGATGCTGCAGAGTCTACGCGTACACGGAAGTACAGCAGCGATAAAGACGCATCAAGAGACGCCATGGCTTATCGCGACACCAAGCTGCGAGCTTTAGACGGATGCAGGGACCGGTGTTATGTGTGAAGGACCATTGCTCGTGTTGTCCCTCTTTGTTGGAGATCAAGGGATACTCCGCCTCCACAACACGTCAAAGACCCAGCAGCCAATTTTTTTTCTCTGCGTTTCAGCCTTCTTTTGACTGCCATTCTTGGAGAGAGATAGAGTTGAGGGTAAAAGTCGAAGGAGACTTTGTGATCTACAACCCCCACGAGTCGATCGTTTTACGCTAGTCAACTCCCCGCCCCGAGAACACCACATCATGTTGTGATGTCCGATGGCCGTTCACGCCTCACAGGATGCATGTAGAGTCGAGTAAGTCCGTCTGTTCGACTTCAAGATACTTGAAGTAGGTATCTACTTCTCTTTTCTAACCGTGAAAGCCATTAAATGCTGCTTTAAGCATCCCTCTTTATATTCGTCGAACCTCTCCAGAATCTCTCATACAACTGGCTTGATCCTTTTCGTATCTCTCTTCGTAAAACGATAAAGTCTGCACCGGCATTTGAATGCTCACCTTCCACAGTCCTGTGGACCGCGTAATCTCCAAGAAATCTAAGACATGATACGATGTTGAGGTGTATCTCCTGCCTGCAGGACTAGGCAAATTATCGTATTTATCCGCAAGGCCCTACTCGCTGTCAAGAATTCCGGTCCCTAAACAACGAAATCCCAGCTGCGCATATACTTTCCCTTTGATCTCTACTTGAAGGCACGTAAGATCGCAACATTCTCCGGTCTTTCCGCAAAAGTAACTCCGGAATCAAGCTGATTGGAGTATACTTGCGCCTCTAACCCAATCACAAAGAAGGATTCATGCGATATAACTGAGCTTCGTCATCTGTCTGTCTTCTGAGTTGTCTAGTCGTCGCATATATATTGCCTCTCAACCTTCCTCACACTGCACGAGAGTAGCTGTGGATTTTGCTGAATTTCCGATTGGAAAGTATGGTAGCCAACTGGGAAAGGATAGTGGACAACTAGGCAAGGATTACCCCCATCCAGGAGATATAAGTCAGTAATACTGATAGTACTGCGGACATGAGATCAAGTTGTGATCTTTTGTTCCACCGTAAATCACGTCTTGCGGAGTGATTCAATCAGACCACTCCTGTCCAGCATACTATGCCATTCATAGTCATTTTCTACAATTGCCCACACGGTTATATGTCCTGCCACAATAAGACTGATATACCACCTTGAGCTTGACTATCATTCAATTAAGGAGATAGCGGAAGAGTGATAGGAGAGAAAACAGAACGAAAAGCCAGTGAAAAGGTGAATACAGAAAAATTCAATAACATCATCGGCAGATACATCTGTAGACGAGGATGTCACGGAGAAAAACCTAAAAATATATGCATAGAAATACCGAGTAGAAAGGAGATACATAGAGAGGGCAGATGGAGAGAAGTAGACAAAATTCACAGTTGCTTAGTTATCTTATGCACGGATCACAGTTGCCCGGTTAGACTGACTTGGAAAGTTAGGACGCTCGGACCCACTTAGCTAACCAATCACAGCCGGATCGCAGGCGGACACCAATGACGTCCCATAACAACTTGGAAGCCTCTGCTTCTGCATCGTCACCACACGCAAATATCGCTTCACACTCACTCTGCCCTCTTCTCATACGACTCAGCAACCAACGTAACCTCACCTTTGTCACCCATCCTCGCTCCTCGACGTCTCTTGTCTCTTTCTCTTCAACAATGGCGCGCCAAAGGATAGTCGAGCCAGCGATAATCGACCGCACTGAGCCCGCCGTCGTTGTCAACCACGAAGCGCCTCCTCCACCGGTCGTACGCAGCAGACGTCTCGGCTCGCGCATGAAACTCATCGTCCTCATTGCTGTAAGCTCGTGTCTGCAGGCCGCATTGAGACAGTACGCGTCGCACTTTCTCGGAAACGAGCTGGGCAGAATCAGTCGGAAGGAAAATGAAGACTGGCAACCAGCTGCACATTTGGCGTATCAGATTATGCTCTTGTATCTGGGATGGTATCTGAAATATGATGGTAAGGACGGCTACTTTTAGTCTTATGGGATATGGCTAACACGAGACAGTCCTCGACGTCTCCGCCCTCACCCTCCTTGCCAACGCACCCTTCACCTACCTCATCACCACCTTCTATGGCGTCTCCCCCGTGACCGCCAGCATCTCTCTCGCCATCCAAATTGCTTCTATCGCTATCCCGACCTATCTCCTCCGCCCCTTCGCCGCCTACCACACCGCCGCTCCTGTCCCCAACCGCTTCCTGATCAACAGCTTCCAGGTCCAGTCCTCAACGTCCCTGCTTGCGGTTGCGACGTATGTTGTTGCGCTTTGGACGGGACTGAAGGTCAATTTGAATACTTTCTTGGTTAGCCATTTTGACATCCCAACGCTCGAGGTTGCGCATTCGGAAACGCCACTTAGTTTGGCTACGAAGACGCTGTTGGTTGGGTGGGCGGCACAGGGTTTTCTCCTCAACTCTTCCTTCGGGACTGACACCGACACCGTTACTCCTGTGGAAGTGTTCGATCCCGAGACGTCAACTCTTACTGAAACCGTCAAACATAATGTGTGGTTCTTCAGCAAGCGCACCAGGGAGCTTATTAAACGGACCGCCATCCTGTCTGCTTTGACTCTGGTCCAGACCGTTCAGAAGATTAGCACAGTTGAAGGCACGGATTACACCGGTGGTGCAGGGTATGCTGGATACTGGGTTGGAGCGACGGTCGTATGTGCAACTCTCTATGGGTGGGTAGCTGATGCTTGAACGACCACAGAGATTGTGCATCGCGCATTTCGCTCTTAAAATCTTTTCCTTTCAAACAGCTTCGAGGTCCATGGTGGCGGAAGAGTTCGGCAGGGGAGCAGAAGACAAGCCGAGATGAAAACAGCAAGCGAGCAGACTCTAGAGAAAGATGTGGCGGCCGAATATGGGTGAGATGTTTGAATGTAACTCTATATTTCCTTTGCGCGGTACCGGAGTGGTGGTCATTTCTGGCCAATTCAATTTTTATAGTAAGGGCCCAAATACACCATTTTTCGAGGAGAAGGTTTTCTTCTACGAGCAACAGCATGTCTTTGAATATAGCACAGGTGATAGGAGGAGTTATCTAATCCATAGTTTACTTTTCAAGATACCCGAATATCTCCATCATTGTATTGATATTGATATCCCTTTTACCGAGATATGCCCGGAGCGAGAAAACGCGATCCATAGAAGCAATCCCTGTCCTCAGAAAGGTCGCAATGACGACGCCACTGACATCACCGCATCAAACACATTCCCACCATCCGCCCTCAACAATTAAACCAGCCATCATTAAGCGATAGAGCAATGGGTCGGATGCGCTGTCAAATAGCCGGATGCGGAGAGTTCAAGCTTTGAATATTAGAGGCTAAGGTTGAAACGGGAGAGGCAACACGAAACCCTAGTCGGGACGGGGGAGCATGAAGGGTCCATGACATAGCATCTGTATGCGGCTTCCTTGGTCGAATAAAAGTCACCAGGGCGTCGTTATGTCGTAGCTATGCATACAGCATGCTTCTTTCTTAATATTAATCAGCTTCACTCTCAGGTGCCCTCATCCTCTTTCACACATTATCTCTCTGTCTTCACTCCACCCCCCTTCCCCCCAAACCCGCTCTATCTACGCTCTCACGTTCGTCGACATCGTTCCTCACTGTCACGAGCACAGCAGATCTTTGCCGGCTCCTTGTAATTCGAAGTGCAGCGGCACAACACTTATCTCTTTTTCTCGTAAATTGAGAGCAGGATACACTTGGTTGCATTAATACCCCAATCGAAAGAACCAAGGCTTCACCATTGATATTGTTATTAATACTCCGCATTTGAGCAATCATATATTTTCATCCTTCGAAACCAAATCCCCTCATATCATTCTCACCCTCTCGAAATCACTCAATCGACCGATTTCGACTCGTGTCCTTCCTACGTCGTTATTAAACATTTCCTATCCACGACACCACATCCCACATCCCATACCATGGCAATAATATGGGGACTCGACCTCAAGGAAATGCAATGGGGCAAGTTTAAAAACAGCTACATGTGGAACACCGAATACCACCGCCGGCGCACAAAGTTCATCGTCTACCAACTCGCCATGATATTCTGCGTCGTGAGTGAGAGTTTGGGAACGGCGGCACTCTCAGGTACTTTCCCCTCCCCTCCTCTCCCCTCTCCTCCCCTCTCCTGTCAATCCCCAAATCACCCCACATACTCTAGCGTACAGTGCTCGCAATACTCCCATCAACTACCTACCCCGCTCGACACAGTACTCATGCTAATGAACGAGGTGAGCAGATTACGTGGATCAACAAAAATACCTGGAACACCATCACCGCGGCGCCACTGTCCACAACAACCTCTTCATCGGCGCCGCCTCCTACAATATCTTCGTCGGCATCTACGTCGCCACCATCTTCGGCTCTGCCTTTTTCTTCGACCTTTTCTGGCCCGAGCGCCATGAGTCTCGCGTCGTCATCCGCGCCTGGCGCATCTGCTCGGTCCTCGCCTGTCTCTTTGCCCTGGCGAGCGCGCTGGCGTTGACAGTTATCGTGGCGAGATATGGTGCGTATGTTACCGGGGTGGATGCCGGGACGGCGGAGAGGTTGTTGAGGGAGTATGGTGGGAGTCCGATGCGGTATGGGGACAATGGGAGAGCGATAGCAAGTGTGGTATTTATTTGGCCGGGGTTTTTGAGTACGGTGGCGAGGTATGTCTATTTCTCTTCTCTTGCCTTCTTTCTCCGTTTGGTTCCTATTCCCATGAGTATATACGAGGAATTGTACTAATAAGTTTCAACAGCACATTCCTCCTCTGGCACTCCCTCTCCCACATCGCCGCCAATGGCCCCAAATCCAAACACGCTAAGACCCGAGACGAAGTCACAACAGCTCCTGTGGCCTCCAATGGCACTAGCCCCGTTCCTGGAACCCATATGCATCCTAGTGAAAACACTATGGATAGAGATTTGGAGGAGAGTAAGGAGGTGTCAACGGCTGTGGAACCGGCACCAGTGCTCCGGAATGAAGCAGTGGCGCCTGTGACAGCATCGGAGAATGATCATTTTGGTGCAAGAGAGGCGACGGGGTATGAGAAGGTCTAACATGGGAGAAGAAGGTCTGAGTCGTTTTGTTGTAAATGATAAGGAGAAACAAGATACCATAGGGCTGGCGTTGAGGTTCTTACCTGAGTCTGGTCATAGACTTTTTCTTCATTTTGATGCAGGGATAAGCAAGCCCTTTGCTTGTTTAGGATACCTTTTGTATTAGTGTACCACTGGCGGGAGAATGAAGGAGTAATGGGTTTGAGTTTGAGGGTGAAGATGAGTAGAATGGGAAGAAAGTATATTAGATATAATCGGTCTCGGTCTAGTATTTGGTGACTAATATCTGAGGCTTCATTGTGGTGATACTCATCATCACTACTACCACTGCTCCACCCCATCCTCTTTCCTGTTTTCCCAAATCAGATTATGTTTTCCTCATAACGGTTGTGGTTAGGGGGGGGTTTGGCGCCTTCTCTTCTAAGATGACTTCAATAGCCCTTCCTGTAAAATGTATATCAAGTAAGAAATTAATATACTAACTTCTCCTATAGAAGGGGAGCCAAAATGGTTTTGCTGGCTCTGGGTCCCTGCATCAAAATATTGACTGGGTGTTTTGGACAAGAGAAGGAGACCGCCCAGAATGCTTCTTATTAATAGAGAGGTTATTTTCTTCCATAACGGCTGCTATTGGTAAATTTTAGCTTCTTTTTCCTCTACGATAGGGTTGCTGCAAGAACCAGTTCTTGAGTAGAGAATCGAGATGTAGACCCTCCCATAATGACAGAGCCGGAATTTTTTTCCCTCCAATGCCATGGTATTCGCAGGAATCTTAACTCTTGTTTGGGCGGAGATTTTGAACTTCTCCTTCTGCGCAAAGATTCTAAACTCCCCTTTATTTTTTTAAGGTAGATATATGGAATAATAGGTATGGTGAAGAAGATCGCAGAGCACGACAATTTCCAATTTTCAGATTGGGGTAGACAATTCTCCAATCCAACAATTGCCTGTGGGGGTTTTAACCGCTTACTCTCCGCATCAGAGCATGCGTTAGAGATGTCAGAATATAATAAGGAGACGTTTTTTAATTTACTTATTATAGGGGAGGGTTTTCTTTACTTTCATGCAGCGGTATCAATGAAAATTTCAGTTCCTTCTTCCTTTTAAGGTGATATATCGCATGATAAGTATAATAGGAAAGTTCGCAGATAAGCTCAGTGTCGAGATTCTGACTTCTCCCATTGGATGCTTGATGTATAAATTTCTAAATTCTCAGCTCTCCACATCAAAGCCAAATTTGCAACTTTCTCGGCAGCAGTCTGGTCACTGCTCCCAAACACCCTCAGTATCGCGCTGAAATCTCTCCTTATACAATAGCATGGTCTTCACAAAGATTTCAAACACCCCTTTTCCTTTCATACCAGCCATCTCGACTTTTTATCGTTGTCAACCTGCACAAATCCGATCGTTAGTTGAATGTCCAAATTCTAGGCCCTTCCCCTATCACCATAGTTTACAATCTCTTTTAGTTTTCTTATTACTATTTTCCCGCCTCTCCGAAGTTCCTGCTTATGATATCGTATTCTTTTTCCTCATGGGGTGGGTTTTGAATGTTGGCCGTCCCCGTAAAAGCTCTCTAGCTAGAGTTTCGAAATCAAAACTTAACAGTCAAAAATTCTTGGTATGGTAGCGTAGTATTTTTCTTCCCTAACGTTGGACTGAAGGGTTCTTTCGCTTTTTAAGATTTTCTAGTGCATAGTGAGAGTTCGGAGTGTGGAATAGGGTGAGGATGGTGTCGTTACTATCGATTTTCATGAGAAGTTGTGGAAGGACTTGGATGCGAGGGTTCTCCATGAAAGATCTCTAACACGAGTTTGCCACTATTGGGAACTATAATATAATGGTCGTGGTGCTTATCGCTCTCCCATGGAGGAGTAAGTTACATGCAATTTTGACTCTTCTCGAAGCTTCCTATGGCATGATCGGGAGTTTGTAAGTGCGGAACTGCTCGAACATAGTGTTACTGTTGGTCCCAATATATGAAGATGATGATGTTTTTTGACCTGTCGAGCTCTCCATGTGAAGTTGACAGTAGGATTTTTTTTTTCGAGACCGTCTACGCTCAAAATTCTAGTGATACATGTCGATTCGCTCTATCTCTAAGGCTAGGTATTTTAACTTCTCTCGAGCTTCCCACGAGTTCCTAAGATCGCAGATTTGATAAACGTTAATTAAAGGAACGGACCACAAAACTACAGGTGGGTTGTGATGTCATGTTCCCTTCTTCCACCATGGCATGGTGCACATTGTGACCAATTTCATTTCAGTGACTGTGACTAGGGCTTCTCCTAGGTGACATAAGGTCCTTAGCTGCGCCATTTCGGCTGACACTTTCTCCCTGATTGGTGTTCATTTTAATCCCACCACAGGCAACAAGCCGATCTAAATTGAATATGATGAAATTTTGAAATCTCAAAAATTGTGTTGTCCCAGGCAAATTTTGAGTTTTCATGATGGTCCATTGTGAAGTTAAAAGAGGTTGAGAGGTCATAATTTATATGAAAGGCCCTTATCGTAGAAGTAGTGGGGCACCCCTACCTCAGAAATCACGTAGACCCTTAATACCGTCCCCGCTTCTCCCAAATGCCAGGCCAAAAAACTTCTCCACCACAAATACTTCTCATAATTGAGGTCTCCAACAACGAGAAGACCAAAAACGTAATGCCTATTCCCAGAAGAATAGGAATTTATATTGGACGGGTAGGGGATCGAACCCTAGACCTCCCGCAGATTATACAATGCAAAGCGGGCGCTCTACCACTGAGCTACACGCCCTAAGTGATTTGATGGACCTTGTTAGCGACAAAGTATTTTTAAAAGTAAAACGTATCCGATGGCACCTCTTTTAGGCTAGTTGCATGAACATCTGGAACCAGACCGACTTATCAGGTGGAGCTGTGGTGTAGTATTGATACTATTTGGAATTTTCGACATCAAGGTTGCTAACTATAATTTTGTGCTGTGAATGAAGGCTTTGGTGGTTTTTGCCAACAAATACAAACTGTTTTTTGGTTGAGTTTCTATGGACGGGTTTGGGAAAACTCGGATACCTCTAGGTAGTCGAAAGGAGATGCACAGACAGTATCGAATTCAATTAAGATGGGAGTGCTTAGGTTCCGGTCTATACCAAGGGAGTATTCGCAAAAATATGATTCAATTAAGGCCTTTTAGAAGGCAGGCTTCCGAAAACATGGTGGAGGCACTAGTAGTTTTAGATTAGGATGATTCAAGGGACTGAAGAGAAAGCAGATCTGGATATTGTCTCTCCGGAAATCTGTAGTGAAAGAACGCCATGCCTTTTTATCCAGCCAGTCACCATTTCGATTCGCTGCCGAAAATGATCCAAGTCATAAGATGGTATCTTGATAAACTTACAAAGATTCCGACGCAGGCAGCATGGAGAAAACCTATAAACAGTCTGAGTCTGATGTGTGGATATTAATCAATCTTCTGGGTTAGGAGAATAAGGATCGCCGAGGTTGACTGAAGGCAAGAGTAAAGCTGGCTCTCCATATGCAGATCTGAGTTACTGGTGTTTTTTATCCCTTTATTTTCAGTATGGGGCGTGTCTCTCATAGAAAGACTGTTATGGGTGGTTTTGGTTCAATAACTCCCACTCTCACATGAACTGCTTGTTTTCATAGGTTGAGACAACAAATTCTCAACGCTATGGTAGTGAACGAGCTGCGTTTCGATATCGTAATTTCAGAATTGGGTATCTTTCCCATATCATTGTCTTGGTCTTCTTTTGAGTCTAGGAATCTCCCATTCACACGTACATGTGTTTCGAAGCTTATTTTCCAGAGCAGTTCTTTTGCCCATACACAGACATGATCTGAAGGCACCCACTATTTGAATCGAAGAATTTCCAACGCTCTTTTCCCAACCTTTACGAGTTGTAACACTAGAAGTCTTCTGCCACGTACATGTATTTCATAGGTAGTTTTTGATAGTAAAATCTCTCAAACAGCACGTCGACAAAGTATTCATGATTTTGATACTATCTTCGAAAGGTTACCATATCCCCATGTCATGGTTGAGTGGGAAGTATTTGATCCGTAAGTCTCCCGCTCACACCGTAGTGTCTAATGTCATCCATTTATTCATGATGGATTCGTAGCTCTTCTACTCACACATGAGACGGATTATCGTTAATTTGTGTACTAGAATTCGTTCACCCACACAATCTCAACCTTGCCTTTATATTTTCATCCAGAAGCGTACCGCGCACATGGTGCGACGCGTCTGTATTTTAATAGCAAGAATCTCTCAACCACACATGGGTTTGATTAGGTACATTTTGAGTTTCGACCTTGCTCTCCCCAGGATTCATCCTCTTTCCATGAGACTATACCTCCATAGTCTTGTTAATCCCAGAGATCCCTCGCACACACTATTACACGCTATGTGGTGACTTTTAAGTGCTGGAATTTTCCTGCCTTCACACTTAGCTTTTTCCAAGTAGAATTTGATCATAAGCCCCCCCACGCGCATGATATTTTATTGATAACTACTGCTTTTAGTTCTGTGGTTGCTAGATGCGGCGTTTCAATAGCGAAGTTAACAAGATTTTTTTGATTCCAAAATTCTCCCTCCCGCGCCATGATGTCCTTTATCGTAGAGTTCTAAAGGACGAGTCTCACGTCCAGACATATCCTTATTTGTCGACTGTTTTCCATCTCGTGGTTTCTTGGTTACAGTGTTTCTCATCTCTCATAGGATAACTATATATTTATTACCGGTCCCCTAGGAAGCTCAAGAAGATATTAAAAAGATGCGGATAGCATTCAGGCGAATTGGGGAGAGCTCAAGGAAACCCTAAAGGAGAAGAGAATGGAAAAGGTTGTCGCCCAATTAATACTAGAGGCAAATATACTTGAACACTCCTGAATTACAAAAGTTATTATGAAAGAGGATATAAGGAACTGGGACTCTTTCCAACTAACCTTGGCCGTGTCATAGCAACCCCTCCGTCGCCTAAGCGGCGACAGTGGCAGATATGGAATAGTTACTAGTGGGACAGCCAACGGATGGAAAATTCATCATAGCTAGGTTGGAATGGTGTAAGGTGAGAAAAAGGCAAAGGGTTTGGGCTTTGAAAGGACACTCTAGAGTCAGGTTTACTTAGCTCTAAGCACTGATATCACATATTCATAGACCCGATTGGGAGCCAGGTTCGTTACATTGAGTTATTTTTATTATTATATATTTATGCTTCGGAATGCCTTCGACGTATTACCTTGAGCAATGCGTAGTTTTTCTCAAACTTTCCCTCCCATATGTAGATTTCCACAGGTGTTCGTTTCCATTCTTCACCCGCTAAAATCTGGTCTCTCTCGGTCTTTCTCCCATCGCATTATATTTAGTAACGTTTCTGATCCTAGAAACGCCTTTTATGCTATTACTCTTTATCACGCTCTTTTTATTTCCACTTCCGCATGATACATAGGGTGTTGAGTTTTCCTATTCTAAATATTTCCTGTTCTAACGCATGGACATCCCCATATACTAATCTTAATCCAACAGTTCCTGAGATATTGATGCCGCTCGAACTCTCCCCACCGCGATAGTGTGAAATAGAATGGATGATGAAGGAATGGATAATTTCATTATTACAGGGAAAGTCCGGCTTTATGTATCTAGAATGGACTGATATCATGCTTAAGGACACATTATCGGCTGCGCCATAATGCTAGAGGGTAACTATATTCACATGACAGTGAGTCACATGCGTGGTAAAGGGAACTCTACTTATGGGCTCTCCCCAAACTCCGACAGATAGACCCTGCTCTATTGGTGATCACAAAACGCCTATCACACCATGTTACACGGCAAATGCTTTTTTAAGCTCCAAGGGTTCCCCACATATTAACTTCCCGAGAGTTGTTTTACTGCTAACTCTTCCCTCCGTACATAGTCCCAAGCCAAAGTTTTTTTTCCCTCTTCATCCCCAAAATTCTGAGTCTCTCCCATAGCATAGATGAAGCATTTATTTTGGTTCCAGAAGTCTCTCGCGCACACCATTCTATCTGGTTATCCTCTTTTTTGGTCTGGAAGTCTTCCGTTCACATATATACTATTTTATCAGAGCCTTTAAACTAGAGATCACCCACTCACACATTCTTCCAAGTCCAATATGCCTTTTACCCTATATTCTGGTCAGTTATATTGAGGCGCTTTCCATAATACTCCCAGAATCTATATTTGAGCACAGAAGTTTCTTGCGTACACTATAGTACCCCGCAAACTTTTTAATCTGCAAGCTTTCCGCTCCCACATGCATCATTGCTTCTTTAGATTTTAACTTGCAGAATTCTCTACCCTCACTTGTCCTCGATCTCGGTGCTCTTTTTAGCCCGTATAACTGTGATCAGTAATACTGCGTCGTCCCTCGCACGTGTGGATAGAAATCATGTTTAATTCTAGAAGTCTCTCTTTCACACCACAAAGCGGTTTCAATTTAATTTTCAGTCCTAAAAGTCTTTTATCCTCACATGATTAGACTCAGTGCTAGGGTTTTTCGCATCATGATCGTTAATCCAGGTATCACTCGCCCACACATGTTATGGAATGTGGGATTTTTTGGGCGTTATAGTCTTCTGGAATTTGGTGTCACTGTGCGGAGGTGCTTTTGACTATAGAAATCTCCCGCCTGCCCCCCATATAGGAATCCTCTCTTGATACTTTAAGCCAGAGATCCCCATACCATCCATGGTGGGGCAATTTGTGTTTTAACTTCGCGGGTTGTAGAACTGGAGTTCAAGGTATCTCTCTCATACCACCCCAGAAGAAGTGTTTAAATTCCAGAAAACTCCTCTCATCCACACGCACGTGCAGGGGTTTTCATATTTTTAAGTCAGAAATCTTCGCATTATTGTTGGTGAATTATTGGTGTTTTTAACTTCATTGTTTCTGAAAGTGGAAATTGACATCTCTCCTACATTACTGCTGTTTCTTAATGCTTATTTTAGGAATCCCCCGACCACTCAGATAAAGAGCGAATGTTGTTGATTTTATCTAGAAATTTCGCCCCATGGATGGTGGATAGCTCGTATTTTGATTTGCAACTTTTAGGGTATGTACGTAAACGGCGTCTCTCCTTTTGAATAATGACAAAGACATTTCTTTTATTTAGGAGTCTCCTGCCCATCCACACATAAGAGGAGGGGTTTGCGGTTTTGAGCCAGAATCTCCACACCATTGATGCTGAATGGTTTGTGTTTTGACCATACGGTCTCTGTAGTTGGAAGCCGGCGCCTCTCCTACACTATCTCTGTCCTATCGGTTTCAGTTCTAGGAACCTTCCGCTCATCCACACATGAGAAACCGGATACCGTTGGTTTTAGCCAGAAGGTATCCAATAACCTAGTGTCTTCCCTCTGCAATTTCTGGAATTAGAAGTCGGCGCCTCTCTCCTATCGTTCCTGTTTTATAGACTTTGGATTCAGGAGTCCCCTGATCTCACACACATGTAGAGTGGGCCTTAACAATTTTGAACCAGAAATCCCCCCACCATTGATGCTGAAGGGCTTGTGTTTTGACCATGGGGTCCCTGAGTTGAAATTTGGAACCTCTCAGACTCTATCCTATACTGCCACTATTGTATCTTTTCAAGTTCCAGAAGTCTCTCGCTCACCTACACATAGTAATTAGATATTACTAATTGTAATCCAAAAGTCTCGCAAACCATGAAAGGGGTGAATTTTCGTTTTCAACCATGCGGTGACCAAGGCTGGGAATTGACGTCTCTTCCATAGATTCTCTAGTTTTGTTTCCGGTGCAAAATCCTCCACACATGCGTCAAATCTTCATTCACTATTTTTTCCAAAAACTCACCGTCCGCCCACACGTGCCATGAGGGCTTAACGTATTTAAGCCAGAGATCCCACATTTTCCGATGCTGGCACAGTTCTTTTTGGCCATGCGACTCCTAGACGTAAAATTTTAGGGTGTCTCTTCCATATCATTTACATTTTGTAGGCTTTGGTTTCCGTAAATCTCCCTCTCATACCGTGAAGCCTTAGGTTAGGCACGCCTGATTTAAGAAGTCTCTCGCAGGGCGCGTAAAGGGTTGGAGCCTCTCCCATATGGCCTTTGCCGCTCAATTTTGATAATAGAAGGCTTTCGTACTCACACGCTGGTGATGCTATCGAAAATATTTAGCCAGGAATCTCCCTCCAACTCATCACAAGTTATTTATCCACCTTTCGATTCCAGAAAGGGTTTCTACCCACACCATGAGTTTCGGTGTTTGAGGATTGGGAGCTGGAGATATCCGGCCCCACACATGTCATTAGTTTGTTATTCTTTCTGGATTTTACAAATTTTGGAATTTTGCTGTCTCTCCCTTATTATTCTTTATTTCGTCCAGTTTCTTATTCATTCAGAGAAAGTCTTCCACCCGCACCATGAACGGGGTCGTCGTGTGGCTCTGATTCCAATAATCTATCCCCCCCCC